>OZ010580.1:108816369-108830180 GCA_963932145.1 Acanthosepion lycidas | reverse complement strand
ATCCCCACAGAGCATGTGGACCTGATGGCATCCTTGGAATAGTCATCATTTGTTGTTCCAGTTTTTAAGAACTCTGGTGAGCCAGCCAACCCTTTCAACTATTGGCCTATTAGCCTTCTACCTCTTTTTGGGAAACTCTTACAGGCCCTGATCAAAGATTGGTTCACCATCTCTCATTGCAGGACCTTTTCTCAGACAAGCAATATGGCTTTCTTTCTCTAGGTCAACTGCTGATGTACTGATGATGATTGTGGAAAAAGGGTGTTGTGCTCTAGATAAAAATGGTGAATCCCAGGCTTTATCATTGGATATCATGAAAGTCTTTGACAGAATATTGCATTCAGATCTCCACAAGTTGAAAAGTTACGATGTCTCTGGATACTTTTTTGAACTGATCCAGTCTTTCCTATCAAATCATGAAAGTTAGCTTGAACAGCCATTCATCTAGATCCTTTCATACTAATGCAGGTGTCCCCTCGTGACTCCATCCTGGATCCTACTGTCTTTAATTTTCATTAATGACCTTCCCGATGACATCAAATCTCAACTTGGTGTCTATGTTGATGACACAGCAATTTACTCCTGCCTCAATAGTAAGGCTTGTCAGTCCGACAAGGTCAAAATAGCAACTGATGTCCAAAACAATCTCAAGTACATCATTAACTGAGGCAAAAGATGGCTTGTTCATTTTAATGCCTCCAAGATTAATCTTCTCTCATTTGATAAGCATTCTAACCTCCAGGAAAGTGATTTGTTGCACTTTCTCAGGCTCATGTTCTCTGCTGATATGAAGGGAAAAGACTATATTTAATCCATTGCTAGGTCAGCTGCTAAGAAAGTCAGTTCCTTATATCGGGTGAGACAATTTTTCTCTCCAGAATCTATCTTACATATCTATAAGTCTACCATTTGCCCAGGCTTGGGATTATTGCTGCCACATATGTGCCCCTACTATTTACCTTAAGTTCCTTGATAAAATCCAAAGAAGAATCAGCAATATTATTGGTCCATCTTCTGGCTACTTGGCTCCAGTCACTTTCCCACTGCTGTAAGGTTTCCTTTCTATGTCTTTTTATAAATACCTTTGTGGTAATTGTTCGGATGAGCTCTTTGCCATGGTACCTAGAGTTTTTGAATTTAAGCACTGCATGAGACTAACATCAAGATCTCAATTTACAGTTAAGTTGGCTAAATATAACCATAAATTCTATGCTCACAGTTTCTTTTCTCACACTTCTTGCTTGTGAAACTCCATTCTGCCTCCATGCTTTCCAGCCAACTTTAACCTGCAAAAATTTAAATGCAATGTTAATAAGCTATCTACTGTTCTCCTGGTTACTCTCTTTGCTCATTATTATTGTTTCTGTTCCTAATTTTTCCACAACTTGTAACCCCCTTGTGTTTTAGTGGCATTACTGCCTTGCTTGGGGGAGAAAAAAATGATTATCACACTCTTTCAGTAACAAAACAAGGGCAGAAAATGTTATAATGCATCTGGTAGAATATAACAGATGTTAACCACTATGCTGCTTGATTCTGGTAAAAACATCACTATAGATTTTTATCATCCAAAACTGTCAATATCAATGGTGCATTACACCAGATATGTGTAGCATTGATGAGTAGAAATGGTGTTATTCTCTAGCATAAAAATGGAAGGTGTCACTGAACAGAACAAAACCCAAGAGTTAATTTAATTCATTCTTTATACTCACTAGACACCTTCAAATTTTCACCTTATTCTTCCTTCTCAGCAGACTTAGCATGTGTTTTCATATTTATTTTGATCATTAGAATATTTTCTCAGTGCTGTGGGATTCAGAACTAAAGAAAATAATTCAGGTTTTCAGTTTGCATTTCATTAAGAAAGAAAAGAATTTTATCAATGAAAAATGTAATAATTACTATTTGGCTATTGTAGTTTCTAATGAAAATTATGCCATTAACAACATTTAATTACATTTGTTTCTATTTTTCCCTTTTTTTTTTTTTTTCTTTTTTTTTTTTTTCTTTTTCTTTTTTTTTTTTTTTTTTTGAATCAACCTAATGTTGATGCTCCTTGTACCATATTTTACACAATGTTTTAGAAATCTTAGAAGTGTTATTGAGGTTAGCTATTTACTGCTTTTACAATCAGTCAACTGTAATATGTTGTTTAGAGAGCCTTAAGCAAAATTCAGAATGTAGAAAACTAGGTTTTATATAAACAGAGATAAACTTTTCTTTTTTTTTTTTTTACTTAAAACAGAAAAAAATTTAGGATTCATAACCAATTTTATTAAAAATTGTTAGTGCAAACAGTAGAATAGATAGTTGGCTTATTTGAATGGTAGATTTCCTTTGCAATGATTTTACTGAATGACAGCAGGTGCCTTCATACAAATGCATCAAAAACTGGGATGAAAAGTTTCCTTGTACATGTGATCTATTCTCCAGGCTTTTCATTTTCTCTTCACTTTCAAACTATTATTTCTTTTACTCCATTTCACACTAACTACAAAATTTTCAAGTATTACACAAGATTAAATTGTTTAATTAACAATTCTAATCCAGAATACACAGAAACGGCTTTTATGATCAAATAACAATACTATTTTTTAAAAATCACCAAATATTAAGTGAACTTGGAAAACATATTGCATGTTTGCTATCATTGAGATTTTTGAAAATACAAAACTGTAAAACGTTTACTATCTGTTAACAGTTATTTGATAATGCTTGAATTTTAAAGTAAAACTATTTTTTCTGAACTATAAAACTCAGTCTCTGCAAGAATACTTTTGAATTGTTTTTTGTTCTCTTTGCAGAAAATTGTGGAGTTTTTCTGTCAGTTTAGGATTTGGAGGTTTATTTGTTGGCTGCATGCTTATCCCCATTTTCAGTGCCATGATGCAAATTGCCTTGTAAGTTTTCACACCATTTTTTTTTTTCTAATAATTTATATCTGATGACCAATGGAATTTTGAAAACTTGGAGGAATTAACTATATTTCTTCTTTCTTTCAATGTGTATCAATTAGAATCAGTCTAATTGCTAGAAAATTTCTGATTACCTTTTATTTGAAATTGGAAACCTGTTTATATTCTCATTTCAAATGAAGATTATAAAGTTTTTATATTTAATGAGATAATGCCATTTCAAAATTACTTAAATATTGCCAATCAATTTATATTGATTGTATGAACTTGTTTTAAAAAATTTAGACCTAGACAACCAGTGATTAAAATTTGGTTGATTTTGTACTTTCAATTCTAATTATTTTTTACCTGAATTTCAGGCAATCAGGATTACCAGAAGACATTAACACTTTTGGTTTGGTCTCTGGTTTATTCAACTCTTGTTTTTCTTTTGGGTAAGTTTCAAAACATTTGAATAAATATGTAATAGAATCAATTTTTCAAACAATTTAAAATTTTTACTTACTAAATAAAGATTTAATCAAAGATTTCTTGTTCTTAGGAAAGGGAAAATCTGGAATGCATGAATATTCTATATATGTGTGACCCAAAACTATTTTAAGACAAAAGAGATAAAAACAAGGCAATATCTCTCCTTGTTTTCTTCTCTTTGTTTATGAAATGAAGAAAAACTAATTTAACTGACAAAAGCTGATCATTCATATTAATACTGTTTTCTTTTTAAATTCTCACCCTGAAATACATTTTAACTTAATAAGTAGTGTGTACAAAATCTTGTGTACCATATTTTTCAGTGTATAATTTACATTTTTTATACCCAAATATTTTGTCAAAATCTGCTTGTGTTCTATACACCAAATGTGTATTTAAATATATCTAAATAGGCATGCATAGATCAGTTAATTTGAATGTGTTATTTATAGCAATTGTAAGAATTTCAGATTTGCAATGCACTTGACCAAACAGTGCTTAATTAGTATTTCAATTTTCATTGGATGCTTGCTAGTTTGATACATGCTCACTGTCAAGTTGGATGCATCACCAAAAGACAAAGTACCATAAAGTCATTTAAGCAATGTGATACCAGTAATGCAGTGGATTGGACCAAGGATAACATTATCTTTTAATTATAATATTGGATCCAATGATGAAATATCTGATTTGTTTCCAAGTAATAGTTAAAGCAATGAGAAGTTTGTAGGTTTTGAACCAAACTAAATATCAATAAATCTGTTTTATTTTTTTTTATTTACAGTATTTTCTTATTTTAATGCTTTTGTGGTTAAAATAGAATATACTAATTTTCAAAGTATCAACTTTCATGTTGTTGAAGAAGGAAACAAAGTCTTACCTTGAAACAGAATTTGTCTTCTATGTGTTGTTTGTCAAAAAAAAAAAAAAAAATCAGAGTCAAGATTAAGTCTACTTTAGTCAGCCTCAAAATATGGTAATTTTTATGCTTGCCTACCGGTCTTAAACAATCACCTTTCTTACTGCAATAAAAGGATGCTAGTTTGGATGACAGGAGCACTATCTGTTCTTCAAAGGTGTAGACAGTAGTTGTATGTTGAGGTTTGTGTTTACTTGTTTTTGACCTTGAAGTTGTACATTGCAAGTTGTTGACCTGGTTTTATGATACCTTTCGATTTATGCTCCTGGTAGTTTTGACTTTGGACTTGTGAGATTGATTTATGGACTTTAGAATTATGACCTGATTTTTGATTCTAAATTCCCACCTGATAAATAAAAATCTTTCAAATATGGCTAGTTTTTACTAAATTTCCATATTTTTTATGTATATTTGCTATTTTTATTTGGAAAAGAATTATAACAACAACAAATTTTTATGAGATAATTAAAAATATTTTAAATTATTTTTTTTTGGCTCAGTTCATTAAATCTTTAACACATTAATTATTCCTTATTTCACTGATATCTCAAGTTAGTCAAAATTTATATTGTTAAATCTAAATTGTTTTTTCAGAGTTCCTTGAAAGTATTCAAACTGATATTTCTGTACATGTATTTTATGGCTATTTATAGATATTTAAGGGATTTTTTGTACATATCTGTTTTAGTCGTTTTTCTAAGGTACTGAAATTAGAATTGTCAGGTGTTTTAACTGTTAAAAATCTTTCTTTAACCAATTTTATTGATATTGAATAAATTAGAAATGACTTATGTTGTGGAAGAGAGAAATGAAAAAGTTGCAGTTTAGCCTCACCAACCTGGAATTAGCAATGTCAGTTGGGGATTTTGAATTCAGAGTTGTCCTTCTTCTAGACCAGTTGTCAACCAAAGCTATAGGGCCCAGTCATATATTAGTGAGGTGGGGAGTGGAATAAACTGAGAATTAAAAACAGTCCCTGTAAGAAATTACCTGTACAGCATAATAAAGATTATATAGGATTAACCAACAATTTTACTTAACCTGATGGTAGAACATTAATAATGAAGATAGCCTCTTAGAAAATACTGACTGTTGACAAAATCTTAAATTCTCAGATAAAAACATGGACATTGAACAAAAATAGTTATAAAATATTTTTTGTACAAAATTTAAGGATTTTATATATTTTTGTTTCTATATGAACAGATTATTATTGTTAATCTATTCAATCTTTATAGAAATTGATTTATGAATTCTTTAGTTATACCTTTTTTTCTTCAGAGCTTTCCTGGGTCCAACAGCTGGATCTGCAATTAAGGAGAAAATTGGTTTTGCATGGTCATGCTTTGTAATTGCAGCTTTTATGTCTACATCTGTTTGTATCAAATTCTTATTTTCAATTTTTAAAATTAAAACTTGTCTCAGTTAACTTTTGACTTTATTGTCATCAAAGCAGTCTTATTTTTTTTGCTATATTTCTTTTTATATATAGCTACACTATTTACAAATCAAACTGCAATAATATCCAACAAAGCACTTAAAATTTCCAATTGATTTTTTCTTGAGACTCTTTTGCATGTCCAAAATAGGGTTAATGCTTATACTATTGCTTTAAGAAATAATTATTTATAGACTGCAGGGACAGACAGGTTTGAAATTTTACAAATATTACTATTCTGTACTATCGGAATTATATTTATTTAATAGGAAAACATTTGATTATATACTGTGGGAAGCTGTTACAAACATTTTCTTTACAAATATTAGAATGACTTTGAAAATTATATGCTATTAAAAAAGTGTAAAATTTGTAAAACTTCAAATTACATTTGTGACTGCATTATGCTAATAATTATTTTTTTCTCTATTTTGCAAAATTTGCTTTGGAAATGGTTTAGATGTAGAAAAACTGTTGACTTTCATGGTATGGAGGAAATTTGGATTGTAGCTTTTTTTTTTTTAATCTTTTGATAAAAGCCAAATCTATATAATCTAAATCTATCTGGCATTAATTTTTTAAAGAAAAGTTATTCAAGAGCCAACTTAAAATTGATTTGCTATTATAATTATATGAGAAGTTATGTAAATTTAAACTACAATTCAAATTTGTATTTCAACATTTTAAAGAAACAAAAAGAAAATTTTTTTGTAAAATAATAGGCAAAGTGTTGTTGCTAAAATAACAAATTTTCATAGAAGATGTAAGATTTTAATATTTTTAAAATTACTTTTAACATGAAGTTTTTTTTTTTTTGCTACTTATTTGTGGGATGAATGAATAGGGTCATGAAAGACAGACTAGTATCCTTAAATAATAAGAAATATTGTTAATATATTTTTATATAAAGAAAGGTATGGGTTCATCAAAATAAAATGGCTGATTATTTGTAAGAAGTCTGTTTATTAGTTTCATTCCCATGTTATATTTGATTATTTTATCTACAAGGTTTTAAAAGTATTTGATACAAAAAAAAGGAATATAATTTGTTTTTTGTTTTTTGTTTTCTAAATTGATGACCTTTGTTATTAGATAAAAAATTTATTGTTCCATAAAAGAAAAAGATTCTGTTTAAATTGAAATATTAAATTGACCCAAAAAGAAATAATTTCTTATAAAATCATATTTATTTTAAAATAAGATTTAAATAATCTTTAATTTTTTATAATGATTTATTAAACAGTTTGTATGGAGATTTGTTCTAACTTTCTTAAAATGAATAATTCATTTACTTTATATGACATTATATAAACATTTGTATAAGAATTTAAGTGAGTAATCATCACAAATGGCAGGTAGCAAAATAATGTAATGTTGATAACTATTTCAGTATTTAAAGATGAAGATATTTAATTTTCATATGAATTTTAGATTATTCTCTCATTTTCATATTGATATTCTTTTTATGTATTTCAGGGTGCTGTACTTGTTGCTTATAAATCCATTCAAACTTATCTCTCAAGAGCATCAGTCAGATTTACAGACTTTTCACATAACCCAAAACAAAATGAGGTTAAACGATTATCCCCTTAAAAATTGTAAATATGGTTAGAAAACAGAACACATCTATATATATACATATAAATGAGAGAATTATAAGATTTCAAAATGTGCCTTCAATTGTTTTCATTTCTTCTATGTGGGAAGTTGGCTCTTTTGATATCTGCAATTAGATTTTTTTGTATTTTAGTTTGTAATTATATTTGTAAATATTTCTATATTTTCAATGTTATAGATATATTTTGGACCTCAATAAATCCTTTCTTATTACCCAAGAGATTAGTTGCAAATGATCAGACAATCAGTTTAATGAGTCACATAACCAAACTAATGATGCAAATTCTGATGAATAAAGTGCAAGCTGAAAAAAGAATAAGAACAGTTTTGCTTTGTCAAAATATCAAAATGAGCAGAAGGATGTGCATTTACGTTTTATATTTAACAACATATGGCACAAAGATCTATTTGAACTGCTAGGAAAACTAGATATATTTCGAAAAAATGTTAGAATAATCCAGAACTTATGAGACAAGGATGTGTCTTCTCCCCAGATTGATTCAACCTCTACTTCAATGCTATTCTAAGAAAACTGAAGGATTTATTATTAGTGGGCATAATCTTAACAATATAAGATAGGCCAATCAGAAAGGAAAAGCTACAAGACCTTATAGACAGAGTAGTAGAGGAAAGCAAGAAAAAAAGGACTAAACCACAACTGCAAGATGACAGAAATCTTAGATGTGAGTTTCAAATTGACAAAGTCAACATCAAGCAGGTGCAAAAGTTTAAATATATGGGAAGTGTTTTAACAGAGGGATGGAAAATGCAACCATTGAAATCTGAACGCACATTGAAAGAAGCATTCCAAAAGTTAAGCAAAATACTGAGAAACAGAAAAATTTTATTAGAAACAAAGAAAAGCGTGCTGGGTTGCTATGTGATATCCATCCTCTTATATGGCAGTGAATGCTGGACAATCTCTTTATGAATGTGGTTCTACAGAAGGAAACTGAAACTTCCATGGATGAAGTGAGTAAACAACATGGAAGTATTAAAGAAAATGGCAACAGAAAGAACAGTTATATAAATGAGTTCAAAAATACTGTTTTGTTTATTCTTTACTAATGAAGATACCCAGCATTGCTCAGAAGATCTCTGAATAATAGTTTATTATTGACAATTTATTGATATTTTTCAGCCATCTAATGGAAAATATTTTTTTTATTCAATCTCTAATAAATAAATTTCATTTTTTGTGGGGGTTTGTTACAAAATAAATCAATTTAAGAAAATACCACATTATAATTATCCTGCTTGGGGTGGGAGTTTAAGGGGCTGAGCATCCCTATATTTTTATTGAAAAAGACACTTTATTTTCGATTTAAATACTAATATAAATATTCTGTTAATGTTGCTTTCAAACAAATCAAACTTAGATAAAAGTTCATTAACCTTTTTGAAATTATTATTAATAAAAAAGTTAAACTTAAATTAAGATATATTTAAACATTTAATTTAATCATTTTTTTCAAGCAAAAACTCTAGTGAGCCTTTCTTCTTTGAAAATGATTACTTACTATTTATTTTGGAGGGGAATTTAGATTTTTTTAAGTAAATAAAGTTTTACTTTTAAACATTAATTACTATTTTGAAGAGTAGAAGCAAGATACATTGAGAATTTAGATTTGAAAAGTGATTATGTTTAAATTTCAAGTAATATTTGTATTTGAAAAGAAAAAACTTTAGTTAAATAAAAATTAGCAGAGACAGACATAACTTACGGTCAATATTGTGTTGAATTTTTGTTTTATGAATTAACTATATTTTATTTAAATTAATTTTAGAAAAAATAAGGCTCACTATAGTTTTTGGCTTTAATAAAACTTAACTGGAAATGATTTTTTATGTTAGTTACAAAACAAAAAAAAAACAATGAAGTTTATTTTTTAAAGATTGAATAAAAAATTATTTTGCATAAGATGACAGAAAAATATCAATAAATCAATAATACACACACACACACACACTCCAATATTTGAATAAATAAATATTAAACTTTTTGTCAAATAATTGTATATAATATTCTTCTTTTAAATTTACTTTGTTGTTTTAATATTCATTTTTTTAAATTTACGTTTTTATTTACTATAGATGTGAAAATAAATTCAAGAGAATAGAAATTTAAAAAAATACATACTTGTATAGTGTTTAGCAGAATAAAAAAGTAAAAATGAAAAATAATCACTAATCTGGAATAAGAATTATTACTGTTTGTTTTTACTTTTTAATTCTGAGAATTTTGAATGCATTCTTGTCGTGAACTATATATATATATATATATATATATATATATATATATATGGAATTATAAATGATGGACATCTGAAAATATAAAGAAATTGTAATTAACATTACTATACATTGCGAGGTTACACATAGATATTCCTCTAACCCCTCCCAAGTCATTGGTAAGTTCTTTCAAAGAATCAACAATGGCTGATGTTAATGTTGAAACTTCCTGACAACTGTTTGCGTATCCATCATAATTGAGGTATGAACTTAATTTTTCTTTTTATATTAACACAAAACAAAAAATGTGGTTTGCTATTGAATAACCGGTAAGCGTTCAACATTAAGTGAAACACCTATTTTAAAATGAATAGTGACTAAGGTCATGTATTTAATAAAGTCACCCATGTATCCAATAATGAACATTGTTTTCAGTTGTCCTGTCCCATTGCTAGCTGCACATAATTATGTAACCACTTTAGTTTCACACTAGGTCACATTGAATATCACAGAATTGCAGGTGTAAGTATGGCCGTTGTTGGCTGTTGCATTGCTGGCGGAGTGGGTGGCTGTTCCTGAAGCATTGGATCAACTGTGGTTGATGATAATGATAAATGGATGTGATGCACATGGAGAACTCACTGGACATGGTATTTCATGACCATTGTCATATTCCAGGTGATTAATAGCCCCAGACAGAGACTGCATGTACTGGTGAGTTATTCTTTTTGACATTGGTGAGACCAGTGGATGGGACAGTGTGAGTCTCAGTTTTTGTCCACATTCAACTGGAATTAGGTCTGTGTGTGCTCTGTAGATCAGTCCACCATACTGGAGGTTCATATACTGGAGTATAACAATAGAAAAACTTCCTGTCACGCAGTATTATCCCTCCAGACGAAGCAACATGGATGGCATATTGGTCGAATTGATGTACTTCTATGACCCGTACTGTTTTATCTCACTTTAAAGGGTGGTGGCCAGTCTGATTCTGAATTCTGTCTAAGTTAGCGACCTTGAGTGGTGGCAGATGCTGTGTATACTCTCTGAGGTGTTCTTCTGTTTTAACATGTCGGTTTCACAGAGCAGTTTCCTTTAGAGAGGGTTGTAACAGCTGGGTAGTATAGGGATAAAATCTTTTACAGCTCGTCCAAAAACACACACAACTGGAGAAAGTTTTGTATCTCTATCAGAGATATTCCTGTATTGTAGAATAGCACACTGAAAGGCATCTGTGTGAAGTTTGCCATTCAGTCCTGTGTTGTCAGTAATAGATGTTTTACTGTTTTGACACCAACCTCAGTTCTACAATTACTGTGAGGGAAAGCAAAGAGAGTCTTTAAAAGTTTTAGTGGTGGTTGCTGTAAACTCTGGACTGCCATCAGAGGCCAACTTATCAGGGATTTCAAATGTTTTTCGGAGACTGTCAATTAGGCCTTTTGATCTCTCAACAATAGGCCAGTTAGAATATATGTCAATGATAACAAAAGTAATTTACACATCTGTAATGAAAAAAAGTCAGCACACACACATTGAAATGGGTATTGGGTGTACACAAGAGGAGTCAGAGGAGCACTGGGTTGTGAGGTGGCCATGCGATTGCAGTGTTTCTCATACTCATTAGATCAGCTGTGATTCCCAGACAGAACACAGATGTCTCTGCACTCAAAGTCATGGAAGTAGCAACCTGATGAACTGAGTGCAGCAATGTAAGAATATCCTTTCATAAAAAAGGTGGAACATTGATCTGATCCTTGTAGGCAGTAACAACGTCAACTGTAGATAAATGTTCCTGGAATGGATAGTATTCTTGTAAAGTGGGTGGTATGTCATTGTGCAAGTCTGGGATACCTACCTCTATCATCTCAACTAACTGATGCATGTCTTCATCACTAGAGGTAGCAGTACAAACTTTGTCCCATTGTAGATTACCCAATGAGCATGCAGCAGACAAGTAGAAATTGGACTCTAACCTGAACTCTGGGGCTCCATCCACAGTGTTAGTATGACATTTGGAGTATATCAATGATGGCAGATTCATAGTATGAGTGTCATTAACTTTCTGGGATACTGATGCAACATCATTGATCAGTATCACAGGTTCTGGATCCCCAGTTGGGTTGCAGAAAACAACATATTGAACTTAGAACATAAAGTTTTCTCCTTTAGACTATGGAGTCAGGCATCCAAGCAATCAGTCTCCAAAAAGTTTCAGCAAGGGTTTATGGTCAACTGCAATGACAAGGTTGTCACAACTAAGCACAAAATAGTGGGCTTTTTCAAGATCATCCATGACTACTAATGCCTCTCTTTTTATTATGAATATCAAGATTCTGTAGTGCTTGTGAATCTATTTCCAACTACTTTCCAACCTTCTGTACAGAGCAGAAATGGCAGAGTTCATTCACATTTGCAATGTTTTTGGAAGAGCCAAAACCCTATACTATGTTTCAACCAATCTGTAGCGAGCGTGTTGGCTTACTCAGGTTGAATATGCATACACCATTTTCTATCTCATTGATTATCATAATCTTGGATTCCTGGAAGAGGTCAACCAGGTTCAAATCCCATTTGAAGCCAAGTAGCTTCAACAACTAACAGAATGGTAGCATCCTGTTAAATGCGTATGAAACTTGGTTCACCAAACTAAACCAAGATCACGTGTCAGTGATGTTTTTTGGTGTTAGGAAATCCAGGATGGTACATAGTTATTTTATCAAGTTCATGATTTCAAAACCGGCAAAAATACAAAACAGGGTTGAGAGTGATACCATTGTTTCCACATATTTCTAGCCAATTACATGCCAAAAAAGAAACTCTCCTTTAAATTGTCAGCACAGAGGAGAGTATCATCCACACACTTTGTTTTCTTGGAAACATTGCTAATGATCTCATCAAATCACCAGGTATCTCCTGATGCAATATATCCTTATGGAGCAGTGACATATCAATACCTACCCAAAGATGTAATGAAAGTAGTGAAGTGTCTATCCTGACAAATAGGAACACTATGGTATCCATTCCAAACATCAAAGACTGTTTTCTTGGTCCCATGTGGCATTGATTGGGCTTGATGAAATGGGGACTGTGTGTGATAGATTTCCTGGATAGCATGAGCATTCAAAGCCTGAAAGTTTATCGTGTGCCAAGGTGTTCATTCTTTTTTGCGTATACCACCATATGATGGCACTACATGACAGGTTCCCAATCAGTACAGGTTCTATTATGCCTAGTTTAACATCCTGATCAAGAACTGATTTAATCTCATTTTACCAATGAAGTGGGACAGGAATAGGTATATGATGAGCAATGGGTTTGGCCTGAGCATCCAACATCAGTTGTATAGGTGATCCTTTTATAAGGGTAAAGCCTGATGTTCACATGTGTTAAATGTACTTGATTTGTACCAATCTAGTAGGTACTGTTGAAGATCCATATGATCTTCCTCCTTAGCATGAAATGCTAATTTGGTAGGCATCACAGGTTCTTGTTTGGGGCAACCTCATTTGATGGCCTGATCGTTGTCATGTAGTCCAATGGACTTCAGGTGTATATCACCTTCAATGTTCATTGCAGTGTTGTCACTATCAGAAGTATCATTACCATCATTCTATGGACACTGACCGACTCCAGTGTGGGGGCCTGTCGTGGTTTGGATTCTTTGACAATTCTCAATTCCCAACAGGAATTCTCTTTGTCCTTAGGCCAGGAAAATTAATTACTTCCCATTTTTGGAAGACTAATCACTTTCCATTTCGGGGGTTTCTTCCTCGTCTGTGAGGGAAGGTCGGAGGAGAGTTATCCTCCCAGACTCTTCCTCTCTCACATTGGTATCTCATACCAATCCCCTCAGTGGGTGTTAACAACTTCTCCATCTTTCTCATACATTCACCTCTGCCTACCCATGCTACCAGTTGGCCAATGATCTCTCAGCAGTGTGGGTGTAGCTAGACTGGCCCTCATGTTTACAAAATCCTTTTTTTTTTCTTTTTCCTTTTCCTTCTGCCAAAACATTTACAAATCCCAGATTGCCAAATAATTCTTTATCACATCGTAATTTTGGGGACACCCAAATCCACTTAGCCCGGGCCTCTATTGACTCATTAATCATTGTCGACACCTGACATTTGGCTTCTCTGCTAGTCAACTTTAAACTGGGTGGTCAAATTCTTTATTTTTCTCATGTCTTTTAAAATTCTCTTATCACCAGATGCTC
>OZ010580.1:108778869-108811369 GCA_963932145.1 Acanthosepion lycidas | reverse complement strand
CATACACATCCCACAGTACAAACACACATACATACACACAAATATATACACAGATACAAATAACACTATGTAGGTACACAATACATATTCATATCGTCAGGATGACCATCAGGTAATAAAAGTAATAATCTATTAAACTTACAGCGACATTATCATTGAATGTACATGACCCCTATAATAAGTTAAATTTTTCGTTAAGACATAGGTAACATGGGGCATATAGGGAGTTACATGTCTGGGCTTTCTTAATCAATCTCCATTTAACTGTAGGTATTTTATTCTTTTCTTTTAGACACCAATAATACTTGGATAATGAAGTCATGTACTTATAGTTACTGTTATTAAAAGATTGTATATGCCCCTGCCAACGTTCCTTGAATGGTTTCATGGTGCTACCAATGTAAAAAGTTTTTTATATTTGGATTTTCCATTGTTGAGATTTTACTAAGATAGACTACAGAACTAATCCTACAGTTATTTTTTAGTGGACAATTATTAGGATTCCTACAATTACATAAGTTGTTATTCATGTTATTATACTTAGTATTGCTGTTTGTAACCTGTTGAGTAATCAAGCTTTTTGAGTTCCTATACTGTGCGGATACACAACTATAGCTTAATTTAAGGGTATTAGGATTAAATATTTTACTAAGTGGGTTAGTTTCAGGGTTGGGGAAATGTTTCTTGATGAGGTTTAGAAATGTACGTTCTAATTATATTGAAAGGGGGAGTAAACCAGATGATCTTTCTAGATCTTCTTTTCTGATTATGGTTGCAATTAACAGGGATTTTAAATTGAATAGTGATATCTTTGTATCCACTATTTTTGAATGCAGAATTGTAAAAATCCCGATGTTTATTAAAAACATCTTTGTTAGAATATATATATATATATATATATATATATATATATATGAAAATAATGAAATGAGATTAAATATTAGACTTTAGCCTATAATAGTAAAAGCAAGTGTTTGGTAAGTAGATGTATCCCAATTATTCTACCTTGCATTTCACAATTGCTTGATGAAGACTGGAGAAAAACAAGATCAGAAATTTCACAAAATTTACATTCAAAAGTTGAGAAAACTATGCAGAGAACATTAAAATGCATTTTATCCTATGCACAAATTTATCTTCCCTGAAGTTACAATTTCAATCACCTTTCAATTGGTGAAACATTGTTGCCACAATAGTTAAAATTTCTTTAAAATATGAATTCTTTATTTTTTCCAAGCAAGTAAAAAAATGTCACCATTCCAACAAAAGAATCTTCATTAATTGTACAAGAATTATCAAATACAAACAACACTTTAAATATTTGTTGAGATTCAATAATTTATTTAGAAATTTAGAGGAAATGAACTGATACTGAATTGAAGCCAAGAGTTCAAGTAGAACTTTTTATTGCACAAATATTTTTTTTGTTTTTTTTTTTCTTTTTTACATTTTTGTAATGATGACAAGAAGAAAATGATTTAAAGGTAGATAACGTTAATCAATTTTGTGCCATTATTTTTAATACTGAAAACTTGAATTTTTAGCTGATGGTAGTTTGCACTTTTTATTTTGTAATTAAATATTTGTTTAAAACTAAATTTTATAAAGAGAAATATACATTTACTTTGCTAACTAGGATGTAATGGTTACTAATTTAGTCTTGTTATATTTTAGAAATAGGATTAGAGATCAAACATACTTAAATACATTTTTTAGTGTTGTAAAATGTCATTACAAAATATAAAAGATACTTTATTTTATTTTTTTTACAGTAATCTTTTTCTTGGCACAAAGTTCCTTGCTTAGAGGAAAGGCACAAAACTGACAATTTTCTATGCAATTTTTAAAAATATAGAATGGACCTCATCATAGACAATAAGAAAAAAATGATTATCAAATTTTATTAGTACTAGAATAATAATGAAAAACAATCCTTTACTTAGTTTTGAACTTTCTTTTCTCTCTACTTAACTGTTTCCTGTAAGGAAGATCAAAAAGTTGGTCTTTGGGCTAAAACCTGGTTACCAGCCCATGAATTTAAATGAGAAAAAAAAAAAAATGTGTGTGATATTTTAGGTTAGATTTTATGGTTCTGTTCATAAAAAGTAAATACTTTTTAAGGAATATGACTAAACTATTTTCTGTTGAGAATTTTTAGATATTAAGTGGGTCTTTTATTCTATAATCTGCCAGTCATTTGTATTTTCCTTTGTGCAATTGATTAATCATTTGATATCCAAACCTATTTGGAACAGTTGGTACAATTGCATAAAAATCTAAAAGCATCTGGAATGAAAGAACTTTTCAAAATTGCTCTTTAATAATCACTACAGTAAACCAAGTTCTCTAAGTCATGAAAAAATAGAAATGATAAAAATGTTGACTCATTGTGAATCCATTGTCTTTTTTACAATTAACAAAATGTTATACTTTATGAAAATAGTTTTTTTCAGTTTTGTATAGGAATAGAGACTTGGTCATTGGTCTGAATTTCTGAAACAAATTATGACATTTTTTAAATTTTTTTTTCCTGAAATAATTAGTCATTATAAAATGTCACTTTTAGAAAAAAAAAGTGATAGCAGTACCAGGGATTAAATGCTGGTTATTATATATTTTCTTTTCCTTTTTTAAGATTTGGGTGGGGGATCTGTTTAATCCACTGTTCTGCTTATTATCCTCTGGCTTCACAAACATAAAAGAGAAAATGTGTTGCAAATAAATGAAATGATAAATAAAGAATTCCAATTGTCACAATTCCTAAAAAAAATAAGTTAACTTGTCTTAAAGAAAAAACAAATCAAGGTGTTGATGATTTTTTTAATTTTAAAATTCACACAGAACAGACTTGTGTATAGAAAGGTAATATATGAAGACTAAATGAGGTAGATTTTGTTAAGATCATTTTAAAAGATTTTCATCACATTTACAACTTTTGCTTTTTTCATTTGTCAACTAATAAAATAGCAAACTTAAAAAAAATTCTCAGGAAAAATCTCAAAGCATAAAATTTAATACTGAACAGATACAAGTAGCTTATAATGAAATGAATGCTTTTTCATATTTATAATATAATTTTTTTTTATTTTTAATACACTGAAGGCTAGTGAATAAAAGCAAAATCCGTTTCAGTCATTATTTTTTGGTTTTTAGTTAAACATTTTATAATTTTTATTTAGTAAATTTCAACAGAATGTACTATTTTATTTTTAATCAACATTTTGTATACTTAGTCATCAGATAATATCTAAGGTGGTGTTACTATCATGTCACAATTCATACATTAGATCTTGTAATTCTACTTCTGACAAATCAAAGATTAAAAAAAATTGCCACTGCCTAAGTTGTGAAAATGAAAAATCTAGGAATACTAAAAATTATGTGAACAATATATCCAGTGAAGTTGGGAATTAATAATGTAAACAGCTTTTAAAGATATAAGCTTCTATAAACAATTATCTGCCCTCATAAGAAATTTGTTTCATGTGCCCTATTTAGTTTCACAAAAAAAAAAATAAAAATAAAAAAACCATGGCTCATATAGATGAAAGTTTTTCATCACAAAAATCAACTAAATAAGTCAAATATGTTTCCAGATGAAACACTAATTTGAATTAAAAGCAAAATTGTTGAAATAGTAAAGACAACAAAAAACTTTAAATAAAAAGTAATTTTCCTTTTAATATTTTAGGATTTCTATGGAAAAGAAACTGCTTTTCCACTTTTCTATTTTGTTCCTTCAACAATGTTAAAAGAAAAATTTACAGATATTTACAGCATTTATGCTTATATTTAAGAAATTCCTTTTTTTGTAAGATCAGATAAAAGAAAATAACAAAGTATATTTTGAACTAATGTTTATATGAAGGAAGAAATCTTTTAAGTGTCAAAGTAAATGGTGATTTTGAAAAGGTGAGTGCAAGAGTTTTGTCATTTTATTGATTAGTGCACAAAAATTATTTTTATTGTAATGTAATAATGGCAAGTTTATTTTAGAATCAAATCACTAAACTTCAAATTATATTTGTTATATTGTCATCTTATTTAAGGTAAGGTTTTCAAAGGATATAAATTAACCATATTTTTTAGATTTTTTTCCAGTTATTTCTTCATTAAAAAATGCTTACATTCAAGATATTTTATGTTTTATATTATAAAAATTCCTCATCTCTAACAATAGAAGTGCAAGCTCCTAAGAGAAATCTAAGGGAGATCACTGTGTAAAATTTGAGTGTTAACATTAATTTTGTCAAACAAGGGTATTTTTATTTGTATTACTTTTAAACCACAACGGTTGTCCCCTAGGTTGAATATTAATTAGTCAAGATTTGAAAATTTGACACATTTACATGATTCATCTGCTGATATAATTTGTTACTAAGTAAATTGGACAATTTTCCCCATTTTTATCATGTCATTTTAAAATGGAAAAAAATAACCTTATGAAACTTGATCAGAAAAATATATTTCAAGGTCAGTAGTACCATTAAAAATTTCAAAACAATTGAAATAAAACATTTTAGTCATAGATTAACAATTCAGTGTTTATCTAAGATCAGGGATTCTAAAAATGAAGTTTGTGGATAAATAAAATTAATATTTCCAGTAATATATGCACATCTTGTAAAAACTCATGAAAACTAATTTATTCACTACTTGCAATAATTGGTTATCTTTTGGTTTTAATGTTTACAACATTTAATGCATTATAGGAGGATAAAAAAGGACTTTATTTATTTTTATCTCCCATTTAATGTACTGTCTGCTTTTATTTAGTAAAGAATTTTAAAAAAATTCACTTTTAATAAATTATGAGACACCAAATGAAATACCTAGAGATATTCAAATTATAAGTTTTAAAGGAGTTAACGATAAATATGATCTGCTTCTTAACAGTATACATTTGCATTGAAATCTGATTCAGTATAATACAACAAAACCAAGCAACATTAAATTCTATAAATGATAAAAGAAAAATATTCATTATACAAGAATTATATCAAAAGATTTCTGTTTTCCTTTTTTGTTTCTAAATGAATCAATCTATGAAAGGAAGAAATAATGACAGTATGCTAAAGTATATTTTTAATTTTAGAAATGATTTGCAAGTAGATTCTTTTTTAGTTCAAGAGAATAAGACTCAAATATTTAACAGAAAAGGTAATTTTCAAAATTTTTCACTTCATAAAACCTATTTTCATTTGCTTTTTGATTATGTAGTTTTTTTTTGTTTTTTTTTTTTGCTTTTAATTATTATTGATGACTTACTCATGTCATCCTCTTTTGTGTATTCAGTACCAGAAAAAAAACAGATGCAGACAGCATCAGAAGAATGGAAGAAATAAATACATATAATGGATATATGGACAAATATTTTCTACAGTTATTTGAGTGGATCCATGGAAAAATAAATATGTATACAGAAACATAATATTTCAAGATTTTTTTTCATAAAATTTCAATTTTTTTTTCTTTCATCACATTTCTTTTCCTAGTGAAAACTGATAAACATTAATCAGGATTTTTTTTTTCTTTTCAGCTGGCATTCTAGGACGTTCTTCAGTTTTACATGTTTTTGTTGTATTAAGCTGTTTGGCATTCATCTGGTTCAGAACCTTCCACTGATTTTCTAAGTTTTTCTTTGACATCAGCTGGTATCTCAATGCCTTGGTCCAAGTCATGACATAGGGATTTGAGCTGAAAAATAAAAAATATCTCATGAAAAGAAATATTATTAATAATAATGACTTTTTTGAGTTTAAAATTCTTTTTTATATACTTCTAAATAGAACTTTATGACTGCAGTATTTAAGAAAATAATGTATTTTTCAATTTTTACTCAGAGGCAAATCAAAAAAACAGAAATTTATATAAGGTGCATAGATATGTTGTTCAACATGAAATTAACTTATATACACAATAAATTGAAATTATAAAACTATAAAAAAAAAAACGGAGTTTACCATGTTTACTTAAAAGAAAAATGTAAAAATTATAAAATGAAATTCTTACTGAATAATGAACAAATATTTAAGATCAAAATAACTATAAAAATATTATTTTAAAAAACTATCATGCTTCAAATGAAACTGGTTGGACAACCTTATTAAATTGAAGAGAATTTTTATTTTAAAATTTTTACAAAGAAGCTACTCAAGGCAATGTCAAAATTAGTCACACATTTAGATGTGAATGTTTTTCTTGAAAGATAATTATTATTCGTAGTTATTTTATAAGTGGACACTGAGGTCATCACTCCGCAGTGACAGTCAGTTTTATGCTTAAACACAATCTTCAGGTCATAAACAGACTGTCACCACTGGGTGATGACCTCAATGTCTACTTTTATATTTACTTATGCTCTATTCCTGATATTCAACACTTTAACCCTTAAGTTAACTCTTAAAACTGTTATTCACTTAAGGTGAATTTTATAATTTATTTTAGTTATAAAAAATCATTACAGGAATTAGGCCATCGAGCTAATTTAGTGTATCAAGTTGAAGCTTGGCTATTTTGAATCACAAACTTTAAAATACCATAACTTGATTCAAACACGAGTTTATTAGTCAATGTAAGCACAAATAGAATTTGGCACAGCGGGGAAATTTATTCCATTCTGATAAAAATTGGGTCACAAGAGAGAAACTGCGGGAAGTTATTTTTGATTTGTATACCAACAAGTATATCAATTCCATAGTGAAATTATTTTTCCATGCTTCTTGTTACTTAGTGGAGAACTAATATAAAAAAGAGAAAAACAATCTATATTTTTTTA
Source organism: Acanthosepion lycidas (assembly GCA_963932145.1). Lineage (NCBI taxonomy): Eukaryota > Metazoa > Mollusca > Cephalopoda > Sepiida > Sepiidae > Acanthosepion > Acanthosepion lycidas. The sequence continues at coordinate 108,804,591 of OZ010580.1, read as the reverse complement.
TTTGCATTTTTTTTTTATTACTTCAAATGTTATTTTAGTTGATACATGTTTGAATAAATACCCTGTTTTTTTTTTGTTTTTTTTTTTTAATAAAAAAATGTACTAATTGCATCTACCCACCTTGCAAGGTAACTGGTCCATACCTAAGCGGTCTAAAGCACAAAGGGGGATGCAGGTTCAAACCCTGCCTGAAAGCCCATTTTCTTTACCCTCTTGAGCTTTTGAGAGACTTAGTAGACAGAATTCATACTGTTTATTAAAAAACAAAAACAAGGCATCTATTCAGACATGTGTATCCAATAAAATAATGTTTCAAGTAATAATATTGGATTGAAAGTAAAACCCATTAATTCGTTAGAAATATATGTTATTCTAAATTTCACCAAATGTAACATCATAGATTTAACACATTTTTTAACATCATCTCTATTTTGATCTCACAAATATTCATCATTATCAATTTAGTGCAAAGCAATGAATATGGTAGAAATCTGTTCAGAGTTTGGAAATTTGTACATAATTTATAGTATCTTTTAAAAGATTTGAAAAAAATCATTTATTTGGTTGATACATGACACATAAAATATTAACTGCTTTAACAAATTTTACTTAATTGTTGACTATGATGAAAGTCAAATCTATTAGGTTGGTGCAAAAATAATGTTGTTTTTTGACGTTCAACTTTGTGAGAAAACGATATTATTTCTGCACCAACCTAATAAAACTAAAGTAGAGTTTATAAATAATATTTTAAACTTGGTATAGAAGATCACAAGATTTTAAAATCTGAAGTAAGAATAGTAATAGCCAAGATGAAGAGAAACAAAGGAATTAAAATATAGAAATCATTATATGAATTGGGGACTGATAAGATTATTGAAGTGATAAAAATGGAATTATACAATAGTGGCAAAATACCAAAGGATCTAAGTAGATCAATTTTCATACACTTTGAAAGAGTTAAGGTATAAATGAATTCAAATGTCATTACACAATTACCTTGATGAGCCACATAAAATTAATAATTAGAATTCTAATGAATAGTGTTGTTAAATAGCTCAAATGTATATTTAATACCCACCACAAGTATTGGACTGATAGCCTTCAGCTAATGTAATCTTGTGCTTTAGTAAATTGACCTGTTCCACCTGCAGTTGAAATGGGTTCTGTCCATTGAGTTCCATATAAACTTATGGCTTTTCCACTGGGATGTACAGGGGGCTTTCCCTCAAGGCAGTACCTCTCCCTCAGGAGGGGGCTGGGTTTATTGAATGGTACCTAAGGTATCCCAAAAAGGGGAAGTGCTGAGTGGGCTTGGGAATTTTTGAGCAGTATTTCTGTTAAGCCCACTTTAAACCTCAACCTTGTCATATCTGGTTGTGACATGGGCACCTTGGTAATACTTATAAATCTATTGGTAAAGTTCTATCAGATTAGATCAACATAGAATTCATATGAGAACCTAACTTTTTATAAGATGCAGGAACATGAACTGCTATTTTCATGCTGTCAGAATGTTTAATAGAAATGTAGAGATAACAATAGATTACACAATGGCAATCAGTAAAGTATAATACAAAAACTTGAAATGTTAGAAAAGCTTGCTTTATATAGTAAGAATATAAAAATAATCTGAAACCTTTATTGGGACCAAGTAGCTGTTATGGAAATAGAGATCAAATTAAAATTGAGTCCACCAAAATAGAAAGAGAGGTGCAACAAGGAGGGTTCTCTTTTTTTTTTTTTTTACTAGAGTTATTTAATCTGAACAGCAAGATGATTCTAAGAGAATTAAAGGTCTTTCCAAGATTCATTATAAATAGATGCAACCTTAACAACACTATACAGATGACATTGTGTTTGATGGCACATTCAAAATGAAAACTGTAAGAACTATTAATTATAAGAAGCAAAAATGTGAGTTATTATTCAGGGATGTTAAAATTGAACAAATACAAAATTCAACTATCTGGGCAATATAACAATACACAATAGAAAGTGTGAGACAGAAATTTAAAAGGTACATAGAAAGAAACTGAGTAAAGTTTTAAGGGATTAAAAATAGTATTAGAAATGAAGAAAAGAGAGCTAGACTGCTATGTAATGTCTACCCCAATATATTGCAGTGAAAGTAGACAATTTTGACACAAAAAAGGCTTAAGGCAACAGATGTAGTTCTATACCACACAGGATATGATAAATGAGGAATTTCTAAAGAGAATAGAAAATACATTGAAACAATTTGAAAGAGACAGTTGAAATTTTGGGGACATATCATTTGGAAAGAAGACTTAGAGAATTTAATGCATATCAAAGACAAGAAAAACAGAGGAAAGTATCAAAAAGCTACTTTAACAAGCCTGCGCAAATGGATGAAGAAAAAAAAATAGAGTTCATAAATGTGATTAGAGCAACAAAAGACAAGAAGCTGTGGAGACTCATGGTCACCCATATCCTGAGTGGGTATAGAATATATATATATGGAAATTGATCTGTTGAATTTTACTTAGGTTAAATGTAAATGAATTTGAAAGTTGATATCAGCTCTTGTTTAACAAAACTAAATTCCTATTTTCTGACAAAAAATATTGTCAATCTTGTTCAAAAGATTTATCAGCTAATGTTCTAAATGCTCATAGCAGAATCAGAATCTAACTTTGTATATAACTAAAGAAATAAGCAAGCTGTTACTGAAAGTATTTTACAATGATAAAAATCATCTTTCTTTGAATTATATAATTACTAGCTCCAGCCAGCTCTGTAGTTCAATTAGCTTGCTGTAATAATTCAATTATAGCTCAACCAGTCAATCAACGATATAAGAATAAAATATAAATGAATCATATAAATACTATGAAGCTTGCAATTGTGATGAAAGTCACTATTATATCTCATTATGTGATAACATAAGTATGATTCTCTTTGTAGAAATTCCATATCATAATTCCTATAAACCATTATGGTTATAAGGGCACCAAGTATGTACTGCAGCCCTATAGAAGCAATGATTATCTCTTGGGCAAGATAGCCTGTAGTTTATCCCTTTCCTTTGTACATGATACTATAAAAATAAATTTCTCTTTTTATTTGTAATAAAAAACTCAATACAAAAAAAAAACAAAAACATTTTTAATCTCTTAAGTTTATTGTTCTCTTTGTATGTATTCAAAACAACCTTAAATGACTTAATCCCATGTTTTTTTGATACAAAACAATTGTTCTGACAGTATTTTATCATGTTTTGTGAGAATAAATGTGGAGTACAAGCAAATATGATAGTTATAGAGAAACCAGTAACTTGAACATCCAATTGTTCTAAATATCATTACCTTAAAAATGGATGCATTTCATTATGTTTAGGACAAAATTTGTTAGTGTTTTTGCTCAAAATCAATTCACTCTTCCACTAGAAATGATAAAATATAACAAAATAATTTAATAAAGGGTTCAATTCGAAATTCCAACCACCTGAAGAAGGCCGGAGTGTACAACGGCCAAAATGTTGTGATAAATATGGCAACAAAGATGAGGACAACAGTCCGAATAATGTAAATAATGTGCATAATACCTCATCTCAGAAATATAGACAGACTCTGAAGGATCGGTACGGACCCGATATACCAAAAATATGGAGACAAATTGAAAAATCCTATCAGAAACTGGCATGAATATCAAACCATCTGACATTCCTACACCGATGCAGAGACCTAGAACTCATCCCTTCAGACTTGGCACCAAGACTTCCCGGCAATTCAAGGAGAGCTCGTCGGGTCGCAGAGAAAGTGGGACATGCCCTTGTCTGAGAGAGAATCCAGTACAATCGTTGGATAAAACAATGACTACAAGCTCATATCTCCCAGAGGCTCAAGAATTTCTTCAACAGAATTACTCATGAAGAAGACCAGAGAAGAATCCAAAATGACCTGGATAAATCCTTCAGACATGAATTTGATGTAGTCAAAGCTTGCCAAGTACAAAAATTAAACAGATTGAAAGATCAGAAGGTGACGCACAAGGTCCATCACCCACCAGTGAAATCAGTGGTCAACATCAGCCAATATCAGCTGAGTGCCTCTGAGGAGTCAGTATTACATAAGGGTCTCAACTTTGCCACAACCATCAGGCGGGTGCCATACTTGGACATCATTGCCAGAGTTGAGGAGGTGGCCTTGAACATCCCTCAGGCTCGGGCGGATGAACTGAGATGGGAGGTGAGACAGACCTTGGAGAAGGCCAAGCTGCCAAGGTCTAACATAACAAAAATGGAGAGGCTGGCGATTGGATCCCTACAGAGGAACGAAAACATCATCATACTACCGGCTGACAAAGGTAATGCGACTAGTGATGGACAAATCAGATTATACAAGAAAACTGGAAGACCTCATTAGCAATGGTAGCTACAGCAAAGTGAAAAAGGATTCTATGAAAGTGGAACGCAAACTGTCACAGATCCTAATCAAGAACAAGGATCACTTCGGACCTAAGACGTATAGGCAGTTATTGCAGCATTACACCAAGCTACATCACATATACGATCTCCCTAAGATTCACATAGACGGTATTCCACTCAGGCCGATTGTTAGTGGCCAAGGTTCTGTGTGCCACCCTCTGAGTCACTTCCTTGTAGATATAATTGACCCATTGATCAGAAAGTCTCCTTCATATGTTCGAAACTACGCCCACTTCGTGGAAATAATCAAAGATGCTCCCATCCTATCCAACCAGATGGTGAGCTTGGACACCAAGGTACCCACGGAGGAGGCACTCTCAGTAGTCAGAGACAAATTGACCTCTGACTCTTCCCTAGAAGAACGGACCAGTATTCCAATAGATAATCTGATGGAGATGTTGACTTTCTGTACACAAACAACACACTTCGGAATGGGATCACACATATATTGACAGGCTGAGGGCTTAGCAATGGGCTCGCCATTATCACCAGCAATGGCAAATATATACATGGAATACTTTGAGGAAATGGCATTAGAATCTATATCTCTAAAGCCAACTATATGGTTAAGGTACGTAGATGACACATTCATGCTCTGGCCACGCCAGGAAGATGTTCAGGTTCTACTGGACCATGTGAACTCAATAAGACCTTCGATACAGTCCACAATGGAGAAAGAGAGTAACAACACACTCCCATTCCTTGATGTTCTAATATCTCGAACAGAGCATGGGTTTAAGCCATCCGTATACCGTAAACTGACATTCACCAGACAGTACCTTAATTTCAACTCCCACCATCCATACAGCGTAAAGAAAGGGATCGTCTGTTGCTTACAACACTGAACAAAAGTCATAAGTGGCGGCCCAGAGACGTTAGATAAAGAATAAGTTGTACCCTACAACGTAACAACTACTCTGGGTACATGGCAGAAGCCCCCAAAACCTGGGATAGGCAGGTACAAGAGGAGGAGAACAACAACACTCAGAAAACAGTCTGCCTGCCTTATGTGAAGGGGTTATCAGAGAAAATACAAAGGATCTGTGGTCCATATAACATCAGTACAACCTTCAAAAGCTTGACAACACTTTGCAGATATCTCTCTCGAGTGAGACCCCCCATAGAGGAGAATATGACAAAGGACTGTGTGTATGCTATCCCGTGCAGCTGCAGAAAGGAATATAAAGGAGGGACAGGCCGCCCCCTCAAGGTAAGGCTTCAAGAACACCAGAAAGCTGTAACGTGAGGGGAAGTACAAAAATCAGTCATGGTTGACCACATATGGAAAGAGAAAGGAGATCACTGCCCTCTGTGGGATCATGTTGAGATCATAGACAAGGAACACCATTGGAAAATTCATAAACTTAAGGAATCAGCACATATGCTAGGCCACGAAAATCTCCTGAGCCGACCAAGCATAGATATAAATACAATATGGGAACTAGTAATAAGGAGTGCCAGAGAAAAGCAACGATAACAAAGTTGCAATATGGGCTCTGGTAAAAACATGAAATGATAACAGCAAAATTGCAATATGAGCACTGGTAAAAATGTTTGCTGAAGACATTAGGTTTATAATACCCAGAAATTCATACCCAGATGTCCTCAAGGACACATGGCACAGTGGATAAATGTGTTGGTTAGAGTGTGAGTTCAATACCTGGTTAAGGCAGTGGAGAACTTTCAGAGGGAAATTAGCAGGAGATAACTGATAATTGACATCCATCAAACATGGCATGTGGAACTAGAACAGTCTACCCCAGTGATCGGAATAAAGGGTTCAGTTTGAAATTCCAACCACCTGAAGAAGGCCGGAGCATACAACAGCTGAAACGTTGTGATAAATATGGCGACAAAGATGAGGACAATAGACCGAATAATGTAAATACTGTACATAATACCTCATCTCAGAAATATAGACAGACTCAAAATAATTTCTATTTTGTTACTTTCTGATACCAATGAATATTTTTTCTTCTAATTCTGCTCATATTTAAAAATACAATTTTAGCAAACATAGCATATTTTATAAAGATTTTTTAATGTCTAGGCTTCATAACTAAACAACTATGTGTGGATTTCAAATGCTGGCAAATATATTTATATTCCCTTTTCATTGTCATAGAGTAAATGATATTAGTCTTTTCCTTATTTAACTAATTTTCCTTTTCAATTGATCATTTCTCTCAATATTTTCTCAATTATGAAGACATTTCTGTTTCCAACAATTTGCCAATTAATAAAAACTAGTTTTTCAGTTTTATACAATAACTAGAAATCAAGCAATGTAAGCCTCATCAGTGATTAGATGTGTCAAATATCATTGTTCATTAATGACTAACATATCTGCTTTATCAAATTGGTGGAAGGTAAACTGCAGCTGGTGAAAAAAATGAAATCCTATCTGCATTTTATTTTTTATATAAAATCCCAGCATATTAAGAACACTCTACTAGTTTTTTAGGGATTCATGCAATTTAACAATTTCTGTCTGAATTTCTGGAGCAAGTTATATTCAAACTAGTGTTGTTATCACCTTTTGATTATTGTACCCACCAACCTTCTTCAGGTGCTTGTCAATCCATGTAACCTACAGGGAATTTTGAACTGAATCCTTTATTTAATCTACTCTTGTAGAATGTTCTCATTCCACTGTATATATCTATGTCTAGGGATATCTCATCTAGTTTTTATTTAGCATTGCTTGTCTTGTTTCCAATGAGTCTAAATCTGCATTACCTGACCCACAATTACTATGTCACCAAATTCACAAATCAACATTTTAATCCAAGTGGTTATGCATATATGGATTAAAGCATTAGTAATTATTGGTAATGTGTATAATGGTAATATTAGCTGTTTCCGTGTAAGGAAACATTTGGCATTCATTGACCAAGCAACCAATAGTATTTTGGGTTAAAATTTATAAAATCTTTCTCTTAAAACACTTTTTTAGGAAAAGGTTTCTCAAGTTCAGTAGCTTTTATCACTTTTTCGAGTATTGATGGGGATAGATTATATCTAATCTATGTAATAGGTGAAACGTAATATGCAGGTTTAACATTTTCATGAACATCTCTCCAAATTTCTCTTAAATATCGTAACATTTGGTAATGTCATCAAAATTTCATTTATTTCTTTGTGATTTAACTAATTTTCATTGAAGAGACAAACGGAGCCAAATAAAGAACACTAAGAAAAATAGTTTCCAAGAATTTATAGTTTTTGTCTGATCCAACATTTCACACAGGTTTTAGTTGATATAATAGAGAGCTGATACTTAGACTGAAAATTTTTTTTCTTAAAAAGAAAAGTGGAGAAAAAAAAGATATCTGAAGACAGTTGAAACTTTGAGAGAAAACTCAAAAAAAATTAGACGAACGATACCTTAAAATTAACAATATTAAAATAGGTTTAGAATATAAGCCTAAAAATAAATTTTCATCCTCTTGCAAATGTTTCTGCTTATTTTTGTATATCTTATATATAAAGTACAGTGTGTGTTTGTATCCAAGCAACTCCTCTGCTCCCACTGGTCTGATTTTGATAATTCATAGCTCATTCAAAAACCCTAGAAAAGTTAGGCACAGGAAACAATTTTCATTGAGCTCAGATTCAGGGTTGCCAGAGTTTACAAAGTTAAAAATATATATTAATATATTATAATAGCCATTATCGTTGCTTTCATGGTTCAAGGGGAGTAACTCTTATTTTCCTTTCATATCTAAAATTGCAGTGAACATTATATTATAAACTATCTTAAAAGCTGCCCTATTGGGCAGCATTTAAGCTAGATCCTGTAGAAGACTCTTGGTATGGCCATCATCACAATATCTAGGGAGAAGTAGATGCGATAGGCATCAATAAATTACGGAAAAACTCAAAATTGATCACTGCATTGAAGTATTGAATTAGTGTATATGCTTACCTTTTAAAAGTTCAACAATAATTTTTCTGCTGCCACTTAATTAGATCTTTATTTTTGTTATATTCCGTGCTAATAGGAATATATACTTGAAAAACAAGGTGGATAAAACAAGTAAAGTTTTATTGTATAAAACCAGTACAAGAATAAACAGTTATGCACAAGGTCGTCACAAGTCAATCCAGTAGTGAGTACTGCTATTGGTAGTTCTCGCATGTCATACTCAACAGATCCTAGCTAGACTCTGTAGTCCATTGATTTACAAATACTTATAAGTAGTTACTACCTATGGTGTAGTCACTCATGTGGGTGACAGGTTATTCCATTGCATCAATTTTCCATACAAACAATTATTTTTATTTCATGGGTGACAGAACAGGAGACAATTTATAAGATAAAATTAATATAGTGTAAAGATGAGAAAATAGAAATTAGAATTAGTTATACATTCAACATTTGAAGAGTTAGAGAAACATAAAAGCTAATTAAGTAAGGCCTATATTATGGAATCTATATGAATAAATGCGACATTGGAGCTCAATTCTACAACAAATTCTGAGATTAAAATGTCTCAGATCTACTTTATAGTAATTTGGTATTTACTCGACCCTCCCACACCATGAAGTCACATTGTGACACAAGGTCAGTTTAATGTGTGTGTGTTGGCGGGGGAGTGTTGAGCATGTACACCCAGGCTAAGAACAAAAATTTCCCGAGTCCCTGCAACCATTGGTTGCAGGGGCTCGGTTGTGCTGGGCTTGGTGCAAGCACTGATCCCTCTCTCTAGTGCAACATGAGGGCGCAACCTCGAGTAGCTGTTCCCTAAGGGTGGGCAGCTCACAGTATAATTTTCCTCAGTTGCAACTCTGTCCTTCGATGGAAACGTCCCTGAGCACACTGTGCCCAAAGACAGAGACGCAACTGAGAGATGATAAATAAACGTGTTACAAACTACTCACTAAAAGCTTAATACCTGTATTATATATTACCTACTTCTAGGCAATATCACTCTTCAGGTTTAACTAATTTACATATTGATTTTTAAAAAATTATTTCATTACTTAGCTGTCCTTTATTCAATTGTTTTGATTTTCATATCAAAAATAGTTCTGTTTAACAATATTGTCTTATATAGTTCAGAAAAGTTCTTGAAATTTGCATTTTACTTGGCCTTCAACAAGTTGGCATCTATTTGTAAAACTTTCTTTAACTACAACAAGTCAATTTATGAATGAAATGTTCATTTAATATTTTTGTTTCAAAGATTTCAGGTGGTGAATATGTCTTACTTTGCGAAGTGATAGTGAATCGGCAAAGCCTGCTAGTATATATAGTTTATATAGTAGCCAAATTATCAGGTTTATGAATTTTATATTATTTATTCCAGAGTAGTTTAAGTTTTCCAATCTAAGTTTGCATATCTGAAAGAAATGTCTTTATCTTACTTAATCACAAAAAATAGAATTTTGTGAAGCATAATTATAACAGGTTATTTTTTTATGGAATATTTTTTTATTGTTTTCATCCATTATATTTCAGGAATAGATGAAGAACATCATTGGAAAATTCGTAAACTTAAGGAATCAGCACATATTCTAGGTGACAAAAATCTTCTGAGCTGACCAAGCATAGAAATGAATACAATATGGGAACCAGTAATAAGGTGTGCCAGAGAAAGCAATAATAACAACGAAAATTGCAATGTGAGCTCTGGTAAAAAATATACAACATTAACAGCAAAAATTCCAATATAAACACTGGCAAAAAAATGGTTGCTGAAGACATTAGATTTATAATACCCAGAAATTCATACACAGATGTCCTCAAGGACACATAGCACAGTGGATAAAAGCGTTAATTAGATCCAGTGACAGGACCCAAAGAGTGTGAGTTCAATACCTGGTTAAGGTGGTGGAGAACTTGGATGATAACTGACAACTGATATACATTAGACATGACACGTGGAACTAGGGCAGTCTACCCCAACAAGTGAAATAAAGGGTTCAGTTCAGCATTCCAACGTCGGAAATGTGATAAAAATGGCAACAATAGTCTGAATGATGTAAATAGTGTAAAAAAATAATGTTTGGAATAAATATATATATATATATATATATATATATATATATGTGTGTGTGTGTGTATTATAAATTAAACAGGCAATAAATGCTCAATTCCTTTACCAACTACCTTAAAAATATTTCATATAAAGGATCCAATTTTCTAGCTTGTTGATATTTACATAAAAGTTATAAAAGCAATATCACAAAGAAATATTTCTTGCACCCATTTTTAAATATTTGTACTCTAGGCAGAGAAATATTTCCTTCTCTATAAACATTTTGTTGAAAGGAAAATAATTACAGATTTAGAAGTTTTGTTTGCTCATTGTTTTCAAACCAAAATACCAAACAGATAATACAACGTAAAAAGTTTGATTTCAAAATGGTGTAAGCATTATTTCCAGCAAGTTTTGTTTTTTGTCATACACTTTAAATAACTACAGTAATTCAAAAAATATAATAGTAAAAAAGTAAAAACTTACACTTTAAAAAAAAAAAAAAATAAACTGAATTTTTGTTTTATATGAAAAATTCTACATTTAAACCAAAAAAGAAGCAGTGAGTTTTATAAAACAAAAATCACTAGAAAAACAGGTTAATATTTTAAAATAAAAACAACTAGCATTAAAAAAAAAATGATTAGAGTAGTAGAAATTATATCTATGAGAGGGCACACAGTTGCCTAAATTAATCAGAAGTTTTAGCAACAATGAGATAAGAGAAAAGTAACATGAATTGATTTATATCTATATTATACATTTGGCATGTTTACATGTTTTTATGCTACACTGATGAAATTTAAGAACAGTTAAACTTTCAAGTTGTATTACATGTAGAATTAATGTCTGGCTTAGAATTGTCACAAGACCATGTTTAATTAGATAAGAAGATAGTGAAGACATGCAGTAAAATACTTTCTCAGCTTATTGTATTTTGCTAACATAATCTAGGGTGTGTACACACACATACACTCCCCGCACAATGAAGATTCTGGCCGAAAATAATACACAACATGGTTCCTTTTTCCATCTTGATCACTCTTCTTGTTAAGCATTGGGTATATTTTTCATGAGTGTATTTTCAATGCAATAAAAAATTACATATATTGGTACTCAGTGTCTTTATTTGTATTTGGTTGATTGTGGGCAAGTATAGAATCTTTATAGACAACAGTACAACTAAGTTTGTATTTTATGACTCCTGCAACAATATCTGCTATTGGTACTTTGCAGAAGATGAAATATGGAAACCATGCCAAAATGGAAAAATTTCCATACACCAAGTATGATTACTACACAAGGATGATATTTATATATATCTTGTATGAGAAAAGAATCATTTTTAGTAAAGGCGGGAAAAGTTAATAAAAAGTTAAATGAGAAACAAAGACCCTCAAAATATCCTATTTTTTTTCCAAAAATATATTTGTCTTCATTTTCAGAGCAAAATTTCATGAAATAAAGGAAAAGCAAAAAGTTTTATTTTTATTTTGGATTTTATTCCCATTCATGTATTCATTACATGATGTTGTTTATATATCTGTGTGTTTATGAATGTTATCATCCATCTAAAATGCATGTACATTAATCATTCATATATGACGATGCTTAAATATATGAAACAAATGTATGTATGTATGTATGTATGTATGTGAATGTGGAACAGATAAATATAAATAGGATTGGTTTAAGCACAAAATCAAGTGCATTTATAAATGCACATCTTCACAGATGTATTTATTTATAAAATACACACATTTATATAAATTTAATGGTACAATTTCATAATACAAGTAAAAAGAATCTACAAATAGACAAAAATGTTAAAAATTGATTTACTGTTTTATATATGGAACAAAAATACAAAAAGTAAATGCAAACAGTGTTAAAATTTTTACAATGTAAATTTCATTGAAAAGAGTAGAATTACAAATATAAAAACTATATTACAGTAACTGTTTCCCTTCATTATAATTTCAATATTGCTCAGTTACACAAATCTATTCAATATGAATAAATGCCACTTAGTAGCATCTATTGAAAGTGCAATATGCAAAAATATGGCAAGTAAAGAAGAACAGCATTTGCTGTTCTTCTTATTGCAAGATAAAATTACATAACATTATATTGGTAACAAGTATTTTGTTTGCAGTTGACATGGGTGACCAGTGTTTATGTTACAAGTAGAATATACAGAATCTAATACAATGTAAACAAATTTACTTGTGAATAATAGGCATCATGTTCATATAACAAATAAGATGCTTCCTTAAAGAATGTACACAAGAATCTATACTATATGAATAAGGAATTTAAATTAGTCCTATTTGAAAAATAAGTTACTATATCTATAAACCATTTACAATTATAATGTTTATATAGTAATCATTATTTAAATAAGTTTCAAGTTTATATATCCTTATGAAAAATACAAAATAAAATATTTTAAAATGCATAACAATTTAAAAAAATGAAGTCATTTTAACATCAGATATTGCAGTTAAATCATTAATACGCTTTTGTTGTCTTAAACAAGATTATGTGTGATGAAGACAGCATCCAATTCAACATGGCCAATGTTCAATTTCACTATCACCTCTTCTTCAACTGCTTCTTCCAATTTCATATCAACATTTCTTCACAACAAAAAGAAATATCTTTATCACACTTGTTTACATTCATCAGTTTTTTTTTTTTTTTTTTTGTAAATATAAAAATAACTCTAAAATGATCAGAAATAGAATTTAAATCTACAAACAACTCATTTGGTCTGCATACTTTTCATGCAAAAGAATTGAGCCAAACTTTAGAGTAAATTAAATATTGCATTTTGTCAATGAATCCAGGTAACTTCCCTTAAACAAAGAAAGACTAAAATACTATCGGGTTGGAATTAAACTTCCCACATAACTTTTATTAACAATGATATACAAAACTGTGTGGGAACTTTGTTTCTGAACTAATATATAACTACTCAACAAAACTTGAATTTGGGGAATAATATAAATTTCTTTTTCAAAATTCAAAACTATAAAAGCAATTAAAAATGTTATTCATGTCTTTAATTCTGAAATCAAATATACAACTAAATGCATTAAATTATGATTTTTACATATTTTTATGTATAAACAATTTTCTTCTGAGCCAAAAATTGTAATTAATGCAAAATAGATAAATATTTCTCAATCATGCAATTAAAAAAAATAAACAACAAACTTTCAATGGTAATGCATGATTTCATCAAAATTTCTTAAAGCACAGAAAATCAAAAGGAAAAAAAATACTTTTTGGAGGAGGGAAGATGGTTCATTGATTCAAACATTTCTTTCTAATATTTAAGTATCAAATATTCTCACAGCTTTATACAAACTGAAAGTTGTGAATTTTCTAAATACAAACATGACCAATGTTTTTGTTTTTTATTGTAAAGACTATAAGAAAATTAACAAGATTGGTTAAATTATTTTATCACTCTCTAAAATAAACAGATTCTACTTGCATATTTCAGGAGTCAAATATTTTTGCTGGCATAAACAGAAAGTTAAAAATATATGAACACTGTTTAAGTAGTTGGTGAGTCTAAACAGTTGTGATTTTACATTTATATCAGAAATAAAACCACAATGCTGATGCCAAAATTCAGAATTCAGCTGATCATTTTTGGCTAAATAAAAACTTAAATAAAATAAAGTTGTAAGCTTGAAAACAAATAAGTTCCATATATTTACATCTGGATAACTTCAGTTAGAGTTTGATTTATTATATTAAATCTTTTTAAAATTTCATTACATATTTGTCTTCTCTCTCAAAGTTTGTGAAAAAAAATTAATTTAAAAAATGTGTTTCTATCTTGCAAACTTGCAACTGGAATGGACATTTTGCCTTTGTTCATGAAAAAAGATATTGAGATTTTACTAAAGAAAAACATGTTAAATGTTTTTCTTTATGAAAAAAATTTTTTTTCACTAACAGTTTCATCTAGAGTCAGAATAAACAAATATGAAAATTTGATTTCTTTTTATATAACACTAACAAAAAGTACAGTTCTGCAAAGAGATGTTTCTAAAATAAACAGTGGAAGAAATGGTATATTATGTCATGTGACCATGTATGTTTTATTTAAAAGCAAGACACTGTTAAATCTTTTCTGGTAAATGTTCAAAGTTGTTTTCTACATTTTTTTTTTAATGCACCTTATATATCAACAAAGCCTTTATGAAATATAAGACTAGGTAAAAATGATTCATTATGAGGCTTTGAAGTGTAAAAAAGACAGCCTTACAAAAATGCAGAAATTGTTTATCTGTTATGTTTTTTTAAAGGGTTTTTGTTTTTTATTCATAGTGTGAAAAACAATATACAGTGTTGTGTTTCAGCCTAACTGAAATTGAAAAGTGAATCATCCAAAATGTAAAAATTGATGAATTCATCAATTTCAGGTGTTGAAGGTTAATTCCTAAAGACAGAAACATCTATCAAGGTGTGATTTCCAGAGCAACAAACAATAGCATAATCTGCTTATCCAAATAATGTATCGGTTCAGATTTTTCCAGTTAGACATTTTCATCTTTTAAAGATATAATTTTACTTTAAAAGCCTCACATATAAAGTTACAAGAAATTAAATGAATTTATAAAACAATATAAAATCTAAAAAATTGGAAATTTTTTTAGATTTTATATTGTTTTGTAAATTATATCTGCCTTAATATAAAAATTCTAAATGCCTCAACTTCAAAATTTAAAAAAAATATTTAGATATATTTAGAGCAGATATATTAAAAACAGAGTTTATATAAAATTTGTTATACCATTTACATAAAATATAACAATATTACAAATATGATATAACACATCTATTATAAAAAAATATTGAAAATGATATAAATATAACATTTTTTTCACTACTGCTCCTCTTTTAGACAATACTTTTGTATAGATTTTACTTTTGAAAGAAATTATTCTAATAAATTCAATTCTAATAGTTTCTTGTCTCACACTTCTCTGGCTTCTTGCATTTGCAATTTAAAAGCAATGTCAATTGTCTCAACTTCTGTCATTTTTTAATCCTGTTCTTTTGTTCTTTCTCTGCGAAAATATTTTCTTAGTCTCTTTCATTCTCAGTAGCTCCTTGTGTCATTGGCTTTATCATCTCCTTGGAGTGACAGACTAATTTTGGTACAAAAAAAAGCATGAAAGGACAATGGTGGTATTGATGAAAAGAGAATAAAATAAATTTCCTATTACTTAAAAGGATCGATTAAATTTAACATAAGCTTTTCTTCTAGACGATGCTGTATCACCAATCTAGCACTTTAATATCTTATACCTATGACACTAATTACTAAAATAAGGCTGCAAGTACTTTTAACTGATAAACCATAAGCATTTAGCATTTTATAGGGATCAAGAAAAATACAAAAAACAAGAATTTCATTTGATTTATAATATATAATTTATGACAGAAAATATCAGAAGCCTGAGTTAAATTTAATGTCAATAAGGAACCTATGTTCTATGGCGGCCCCAATATGTACTGGGTTCACCTTAAAAGATACCAAATTAGGCTTGGCTCTTATTGTCATACCTGAATATCAGAGAAACCAGATGCATCAGACAGTTGACCTGGAAGATGATCTCCAAGTCAGCAGGTGAAAATTCACATCTCATAAGATATCAGTGGCTCTTCCCAAAATGCAAAGAGGTGGTCAACCCAGCTGAGTTTAGGATGTGCACATGTAAGACAACTGTATGACAGAGAGGGAATAGTTAAAGAGTATCACACATCCTCACAAGAAAGAAATCTACATTCAAAGCCCCTAAAGCCACAAACTCCCACACTGATATTAATTGATGAAGTCCAGAGGTGAACAAACAGTAATTTTACATATGAAAGATTTAGTATCATATTCTTATTAGACTTTACAGCAATAATTTTACAGACTCAGTAGTTTAATATCAGAACTAAAGTTGAAAAGGCACAAAAGTATGCTGTAGATAGACTCATTTCATTTTATAATCATTTTCTACTCTTCATAAATACTCATTTTATGATTAATCAATTTTCATAAAAACATCATTTATAGAAAATGCTATATTCTCATGCATTCCTATAAATTCAACACTAAAACTGATATTGTAGTAAGGTTACTTTTTTATACAGATAATCAAACTATAAGATCTATAGATTGTTCAGAAAACAACTTTAAATATTGTACTGAAGTACTGTAGATGAGAAATTTCTAACTAGAATGACCTACCTTTATAAAAAAAATGATAATATCCTGCTTCTTAAAAATATTCTGTCAAGTAGAATTAAGAATAAGTAATATATTGAAAATTCTGAAGATGTAAAACAATACAAAAAGTAATTTAAGCCCTTGTTGAAATCCAAGAAAGAAAGAAAAATACTTATGAATTAAAACAGTTTTTTTAGATTTAAAAGAATAGAAATCTGTACTAAGTTTCTTTATATTTATTTTAATTGCTATAAAACATGTTACAAACTAAAATTATTTTCAATTTTTTTTATTCTATAAGTATATATTATAATACATCTTAATCAATGAGAAATTGAGGCAAGAAATAATTTGTATCTAAAAACCTCCCAAAAAGACAAAAGATTTTCATACAACATGAAATTTTTTTGCATAATAATTTTGTTGTAAAAGTCTATAACTCAATCATACTAATTTTTGATAAGTAGACCCTATAAGCTTTAATAAGTGCCTGAATCCTTTCACAATGAGCAGAAGATATTTTATGTCATCCTTCTTTGTAAAACTGTCCAGATGTGATGATAATCTACAATGGACCATTAGTTTGAGATTTCACTATAGATTTTTAATAAGGTTCAGCTTGACATCTGATTACTCCTCTGATCTATCACTAACAGCTCAGTCCGTGTGTGTGTGTGTGTGTGTGGTGGGGGGAGACTGGCTGGTCACATTCAATGCCACCAAAACTAAACTAGTGATGTTCCTTCATCATCAAGCAGACTGAATTTTCACTTACTGCAATGAACAAGTGTTCTCTCATGGAGACTCCATGCTAATGAGTGCCTATTAGGGCTTAAGCTCACCTCAGACCAAGTATAACTTTCACAAAGAAAGCATTGCTAAAGAAATTGGAAAAATGGTCAGTTCCCTGTACCACTCTAGTAAGTACTCCACCTGCTATTGTCTATATTTACAAGAGCCATATCAGAATGGAGGTAGAGAAACCATTGCTTGAGATAGTGTTGATAGCTATGAAAAATTTTCTACTATATATATCATTTTGAATTTTGTCTAAATAATTATATTTTGGTCTAATCTGAAAATAATATCTTCCAACACAATATTTTTAAGTCACTGAGACAAAATTTATATCCAAAATGGTAAAACATTTTTGAGTGAGTAAAAAAAGGAATTCCTAGGAGGTATTAGATGCAAGTTGATGTAAAACTTTAACCATTTGAGAAAGAGTTGAGAATAACATGCAATTTTAGTCTTTTCCAAATGGATATAAACCATCATAAGCCAAAGACTCAGCATAAAAAGCTTTAGCACAAAACTAGTATTCCGTTTTTATCAGTTTATGTTCTATGTATTATACAAATGCAGGATTTATTCAAGATCTATAGTACAATATACAGACTTAAAACATATACATATGTAAGCAAATACATTTTATATAGAAGGGCAGGTATACAAACAGCTGATAGATAATCCAGATTTATTCATATGCAATAAAATGAATAGGAAAACAGCTATTAAAAATTAACAGTTAACCTAAAGAACAGTAAAACAAAAGATCATGAGGAAATTTTCTTTGTTGTTTTTTAAATTTATTCAGTTCTTTACAAAGATAAATCAAGAATTAAGAACAATAATTATGCTAAAAATGACAATTTTTGTCTTTTGAATCTTTTGATTAATTTTGAAGAATAACAGGAAAAAACTAACAACCTACAGTTAAATAATGATAAAAATATTAACTGATAAAACATTATATTAAAGTAGTTTTAAGTATTCCAAATAATTATTATCTGTCTTCCTATTCAAACTAGTATACTCATCTTGGTTGTTATACTCATAATGTTTCAAGACATTCATATATTGAAAGCCAAAATTCACTGGAGAATACCTGAACTTCAATTCTGACTATCCATACAGTATCAAGAAAGGAAATGTCTACTGCCTATAACATTGGGCTAAACTCCTAAGTGGTAACATATACCAACAGAAGATGATCAGTGATAGAAATACCTTTAAAGTAGCAACTATCTTGCAAGTATTTCATTATCAGAGACAGAAAAATAAAGAGGATACATTGGATCTATGGTTCATACAGCATTTAAAATCAGTTGAAACTTTTGAGGATATCTCTCCACTTAGAACAGAACATGACAAAGAACTATGTGTATTCCATCCATGCAGTTGTGGCACAGAATAAAAGCACTGGTGGAGGAACATGGATAGAAAAGGGTGGTCATCAACCTTTGTGGAAGGAAACCAAGATAACAGAAAAACATTGAAGTATAAAACAATCTGCAAAAAATCTGTGTATATGATGGCTCTTACAATGTCTTCAGTAGAACTAGCATATGGATAAATACCAACTGGGAGCCTCTGATTAAGAAAGAAAAGACACTTAAAAATTCCACCTCCTGAGTACAAGCATTAGGCTTAAATGACACCACAGGATTGTCCAAGATTAAAGCATTTTGTTAAAGCATATGACACGTTATGAGGTCATTCCATGGGTGGTGTTGGGTAGAACAGAAATGTCATATTCAATAGAAGAAATGGACAAATGACACAAAGGCAAATAGATTAATTATGAAAAGCAGAATGAGAACAATCCACTTTCATGGACTGAATAAAGGGTTTTGTTCAAAATTCTAAGAAGGTTACTATGTATGACAGAAATGTGAAGTTCAGTGAGTACAACAGCTGAAATGTTATAAACATGCCGATTCAAATAGAAAGGCATATAATAATAATTCCTCATCTCACAAATTCAAACTTAAACCTCAAAGCATTTTTAGCAACATTAACTGTAGTAGAAATTTGCTTCATCTGTTAAAAATTAAGTTAAATAGAAGAAAAATGATATAATAGAAAAATGTGAAAAAATTACAATTTTTGTGAAAAATGAAAGCATTTTTTCCAACTAATTTCTATGGCACCTGAAAAAACATTTACAAGAAAATCTTTATTTCAATTCCAAGAATCCTATCATTTGACCAAACCTTTTATAATAATAATAATAATAATAAACAAAAATAATAAAGACAAAAGAAAAGGAAGATTCAGAAAAGGGAAATAAGAAAAATCCTAATAAAATTTTTTAAAAAGAAATAGTGACAAAAAAACAAGCAAGAAGAAAAACTGTTGCAGATAGGACTTGCAAGCATGCTAACTAATATCACTTGATGCACTTTTTATATTTTTTCAATAAGTTACTTTATAAATAATTGAAAAACAAAAACAACAATATCTGTCTATATTTCTGAGATGAGGTATTATGTACATTATTTATATTATCGGACTATTGTCCTCATCCTTGTCGCCATATTTATTACAACATTTCGGCCATTGTACGCTCAGGCCTTCTTCAGGTGGTTGGAATGTTGAACTGAACCCTTTATTTCGCTCACTGGGGTAGACTGTTCTAGTTCCACATGCCATGTTTAATGGATGTCAGTTATCAGTTATCTCCTGAGTTTGTTCACCAAGGTACCCACAGAGGAGGCACTCTCAGTAGTCAGAGACAGATTGGCCTCTGATTCATCCCTAGAACGGACCAGTATTCCAATAGATAATCTGATGGAGATGTTGAGTTTCTGTACACAAACAACACACTTCGGAATGGGTTCACACATATATCGACAGGCTGAGGGCTTAGCAATGGGCTCGCCATTATCACCAGCAATGGCAAATATATACATGGAATACTTTGAGGAAATGGCATTAGAATCTATATCTCTAAAGCCAACTATATGGTTAAGATAAGTAGATGACACCTTCATACTCTGTCCACACCAGGAAGATGTTGAAGTTCTACTGGACCATGTGAAAGAAAGTAACAACACACTCCCATTCCTTGATGTTCTAATATCTCGAACAGAGCATGGGTTTAAGACATCCATATACCGTAAACTGACATTCACCGGACAGCACCTCAATTTCAACTCCCACCATCCATACAGCATAAAGAAAGGGATCGTCCGCTGCTTACACCACCAAGCAAAAGTCATAAGTGGCGACCCAGAGACATTAGATGAAGAATTGATCAATATAAGTAGTACCCTACAATGTAACAATTACTCTGGGTACATGGCAGCAGCCCCCAAAAACTGGGATAGGCGGGTACAAGAGGAGGACAACAATACTCAGAAAACAGTCTGCCTGCCTTATTTGAAGGTGTTATCAGAGAAAATACAAAGGATCTGCGGTCCATATAACATCAATACTACCTTCAAAAGCTTGACAACACTTTGCAGATATCTCTCCCAAGTAAGACCCCCATAGAGGAGAACATGACTAAAGACTGTGTGTACGCTATCCTGTGCAGCTGCTGAAAGAAATATAAAGTAGAGACAGGCTGCCTCCTCAAGGTAAGGCTTCAAGAACACCAGAAAGCTGTAACACGAGGGGAAGTGGAAAAATCAGGTGTGGCTGACCACATATGCAGAGATAAGGGAGATCACCGCCCTCTGTGGGATCATGTTGTGATCATAGACAAGGAACACCATTGGAAAATTCATAAACTTAAGGAATCAGCACATATGCTAGGCCACAAAAATCTCCTGAGCCGACCAAGCATATAAATAAATACAATATGGGAACCAGTAATAAGGAGTGCCAGAGAAAAGCGATAACAACAACAAAGTTGCAATATGAGCTCTGGTAAACAAACATGCAATGATAACAGCAAAAATTGCAACAAAGCACTAGTATAAATGGTTGCTGAAGACATTAGGTTTATAATACCCAGAAATTCATACAGAGATGTCCTCAAGGACACATGGCATAGTGGATAAAGGGCGTTGGTTAGATTCAGTGACAGGACCTGGTTAAGGCAGTGGAGAACTTTCAGAGGGAAAATTAATAACTGATATACATTAAACATGGCACATGGAACTAGAACAGTCTACCCCAGTGAGCAAAATAAAGAGTTCAGTTTGACATTCCAACCACCTGAAGAAGGCCGGAGTGTACAACAGCCGAAACGTAATAAATATGGTGACAAAGATGAAGACAATAGTCCGAATAATGTAAATAAAAACTACAATTATAAAATCATAGTGCAAATTTTTTAAGTTTAAGTTAACTTCATATGTGTAGCAGGGTTAATTAAAAAAAAAAAAATTGATGGTGTGTGATTTGTGTAATTTAATAAAGAGGTAAAATGATGAATTAAATAGGAAAACATTTAAGAGAGGTTCTATTGAAGTTAAAATATTCTTGATTTTAATTAATAGTTTTGGATACAAATCTATACCAGTTTATAAATCACAATAATTTTATAACTGATTTATTAATAACCATGATATTTTTTATTCAAATATACTGTCATTATAAAATAATTTAACAATTAAACATGTGTAAATTTTATAATTTTAAAAATAATAATTTCTTAAAATACAACTTATGCGCAAAATCCTAATGTCAACTAGATTGACACTAATATTAACTACAACAGTAAATTTTTAACTCATAAGTCAACTTTTTGATTAAAATCTAAAATACACTTGAAATATGTAAATTAAATACAAAAGGCAATAAAACAAAGCCAGTCTCATTGTGAAAAAAGTAATTTTATAAAATTGTTCAGGAAAAAAAATTGTTTTATTTCTTTAAATGTTATTTTAATTAAAATTAAAAAGATCTAAAAGAACAAATCAATATTTACTTGAGAAAAAAAGAAAAATCCTCACAGAACCCAATGAGAAACAGCATGTAAAAACAAAAAAATTGGAAAAATAATGACAGTCTTCTTTTAAAGATCAATATCATTGTAAGTCATAAAATTATATAAGTAACACTTTTATAGAGAAGAATTAAATTAATTTTCTTGATTGTATAGTAATAACTTGGATAATAATAAAAACCAGAAGTTAATAAAAAGTAGGAAAAAATGTAAATAAAACTTGTAATAATTTATGTTAACTTATAAAATTTAACTGAATAATACATTAATGATAATTATTATATAAATTATAATTATTAGAAAATGCATTTTTGCCAGTTTAAAATCTAAAATGGTCAAATTTCTATCAATACAATTTATGCTATGTGAACCTGATAAAACAAATGTTAAGTAAAAAAAAGTTTCTATATAATAATAATAATAATAATAATAATAATAATAATAATAATACTTTTCTATCTTTCTAAGAAGACTGAAATCAAATTTCCAATTCATTTCTACAGACATTTTCAGGTCAAGTTGTAAGAATATAAGAAGTTAATTTTTTCAATTTATTTCAACTTTATTTCTTGAAAATAAAATGTTTGGAATTGGCACAGAAAGTAAATTGTAGATTAAACAATCACCCTGAAAAAATATTGTTCCGATTTAGCAGGAATATAGTAAATTCAGCTTGGCTGATTTCAAATTAACAGTGATTAAAGGAAGAGATCAGGTAGAACGGTTTCAATTAAAAATTTAAAGATTTAGTTTCTATCAAAAGATAACAATTTTAAATGACAAAAATAACTAGAAAACAATAAATTCTACCTACAGCATATAAGGCATCAATCTTCATTAAGGTCACTTGTGAGGAAACGTTTAGCTTTTTGGAGGGATTTATTATTACATTTATTCATAAGCAAAAATCAAATCAAAATAGACTATACTAAATATTACATAGTACTTTTTAAGAGTTTAGAAATTTAAAAATCAAATTTGAAATATTATCTACACATATAAATATGTTATGTTAGTAAAATTTACAAAAGTAAAAGTAGGTTCAGCAAAAGAATTGACTAAGTGTCCACATTGTTGGTTCTGAATTTGAAGTTGAGGCAATCATTTTTACAATAATATTTATAGAAAAAAATATATTTACTGGAAGATATTTTACTCAATAACCAGTTTATAAGATAAGCAACATAAAAAAGTAATCAATTTTATGTCTGTGATCTCATATTTAAAACTTCCAGAGTAATATTAAATAGTTTGTCATTTTAATACTGAAGTTAATTATGGAAGAGAACCTCCAGTAATCACTCAATTGTCTTTTTATATGCAAAAAAGAACAGTTCAATAGCATCTTTTGTAGAGGAATATTAAAATGCCAGTCTGACATCATTAAATAATCTTATATTGGATCAATAAAAAATCATTTAAGATTTCATGCATCTTGAAACATCTCATTAACCAATAGCTTTGCAAAGAATAGTAAAAATCTTATGTGATTACATCACTATAAATTTTTTAATAACATTTACCATCATTCAACATCAATAGGATGTTATAAAAATAATTCACAAGAATAAATCATTATTTGTTATAAAAGAAATTATTCTTTAACAAAAGATATGGCTTTTATATAAATTCTTTATTAATTAGGAAATAAGCATTACCTAAAATTTAAAACTTTTGGTGAAACATTTGAAACCATATTCAATCATTTTATGTAATAAAAGTTGAATTAACAGCAATAAATGGTTTTACATTTTCTTTTCTCTTAACATTCTGGTAGAGTATTTTTTAAATATTTATTTGTATGGCTTCAAAGTTGAGAAGGACACTAGCAATAGAGCAAATACATGGTATATATTCTCAAACAGTTGATTGCAAAGAACATTGTTTTCAGGGAGACAGTAAGTGAAAGTTTATAAAAGGCCTCAACTGGTTTTAATGCACATAATTGCAACTGGTCATTGGTCAGTGTTCAGTTACAAATTGTTTTATGAAAAATGAAAAACATTTTAATCTCATTTTAAAGCAACAAACAGACCAATTAGAAAACAGTTGTACAATTTACTACAGAAAAAAGGTATCTATTTCGATGTTATATGAATACATCATTCTCCTTAAATATTTATCAAAAAATATTCCATAAAGAAATAAGAAAGCAAAGAAAAGAAAAAAAACATTTAAAGAAACAGAAATTAAATCTTTTATTTTATATTATTTAGAAATAAGATATAGATATTCAAAATATTTAAGCATTTAGTTATGAATTGTAACTGCTGGAAAATATTTATTCCATCATTGAGTCTTAAAGAAAATATGTCTTTTGGCAGGGATTGAACTTGCAACCTCTTATATTGGGGAAAAAAACATTCAAGATAAGTGTGCTTTAAACCACTCAGCCACAAAATCCTTCATAGTAAAGCAAGGTTTAACTACTCATTTTTAAGAAATATACATCTCTCATTGGGATATATATGCACAAACAGAAAATAATAAAAAGAAAGCTTTTAATCAAACATTTATCAATGTAAAAAAAAAATTAATTACTGTTTCAAGTTTGTAATTAAGTTTTTAAAAGGCACAAAAGACAAATTAGAGAAGTTTAATACAGAATAATTTCAGTGTGAGGATGTGCATTTAAAAAAAAAATAGGACCGATTAGAGACAGGAATTTAAATATTTTCTGTCTTTAAAATAATTTTTATTTTTCCAGCAGTTTATGGAATGAGGAAACTCAAGCTACACAATGCAATAGTGATTAACAGGTGAAAATAGTATGTTCAGTAAGCAAAATGCCTACCAGTTCTTAAAGAGCAGTCTAAAGGATTAAAACCTCTGAAAATAAATCAGCTAAAAATAATTTTTAAATGAGTTAAGAAAAGAAAAAGAAACCTGACAAGGTGTGTATGTGTGTGTATGTGTGTGTATGCACACACACAGTGTAGTTGAATCTGTAACTCTTAGAAATTCATTGTATATTGCAAGTCACCAATATACTCAGTGTGTGTAACCCATAAAATTGTATTAATGGCTAGTATATGTATTAATGCAAATAAAATGCATTTGAAAGAGAGAAAAAAATTAAGTATATTTTTATGTTTATGTAAAATAAATTACAATACATCTTGTTTTATAGAGCAAAATAATTTCAGTAAGAAAACAACTTCCCTAAACAATATTTGCAGTTTTTATTTTAATAAAATATTTAATTTTCTACTAAGTCAAGCTTATCAAAGTTAATATAAACATTAAAACCTAAAATTAGATCAATTTGTATAATGGTTCATCTCGACTAAATTCCTTGTTTTTTTTTGTTTTTTTTTATGCCAATGTTTATAACACCTTGTCTTAAAAAAAAATGTACAGTTATTTA
>OZ010580.1:108728869-108758869 GCA_963932145.1 Acanthosepion lycidas | reverse complement strand
TTTAGGTGCCATAAACAAAAAGAATGGTGAGAATTTCCACCAGAATATATCTGTGATGGAATCAAAGTATCAACACTAGTTCAGCCCAAACATAATGGGGGACTACTGCTGGATACTACCACAGAAGATCAGCTCAACACACAAGAGCAAGTGTCTGAAACATTTCTGAAGATGTCAGAAATAAAGTATTTTATAGTTATTTGGTTATTTCCCTATTGTCATCCTTTGTCTGGGTAGCAGAGAAAATGTGTGTATTTTTTTTGTGTTGTTTATGAGAAACAATAGTGATTGTAGTAATGTGAAAATATTGAGATTTTATTAGTATCAATTTTAGCATTAATTGCAGTAGAAATTGACATTATAAAACTCTAAAAAAACATGATTCTAGTAATGATGATACAAAGAAAAGGCAATACAAAAAGTAGGGTTGGCAGCCATATTGAAATTTGTAACAGTATTAGCTATCATTTCATATAAAGGATCAAGCATTGCAAAAAAGCAACAATAAATAATTGTATCTGAAATAAGATATAATGTATGCTAGTAAAACAGAAATAATAACAATATTGTCAATGGCAAAGAGATTATGATGTTCTTATGACGATTGAAATGAATTCAAGTCTGTGGTGAAAAAATTATAATGACAATAGTAAGTCATGCAATGTCAAACAATTGTTATCAATATTTTGGTGATATTTGTCATGTAAAAAGTTTTTGAAAAGTGAGACAATCAAATCAGAGTATCAATAATAGCAGTGAGAGTATAGCAATATTGATAACTATGAGATGTTGGTAAAATACAGTAATATTAGGAAAGCCATAAAACTAGTAATTTGTGGACTTAGTGTATAATATTTGACTATAAAATAAAAGATTTCTTTGAAAAATTAAAAACAGTAAAGAATATAATCTGAGAGTAGCTTGTTTATAGTTATTAACAAAAGAAAAATAGTTTACATATAAAATTTGAAACCAGCCAATTGGAATTATTATTATTTTAATTCTTTCATTAGATATTCACAAATATAATAGTATAAGGTTTCACAAATGTTTCATTGACCCTCTAAATATAAAATGCCTGGAGAGTTGCTGAAATCCTATAAAGGAATTTTCAGAATTGCCAAAAGATTGCTGATGTTACAGTGACCCAGACATGGCAGCTACAAGAATCAATTTGGTCAGTTTGCCCTGATGCTTCAACTTGCCAATCAATTTCAGGTGGCAGCAGCAGATATTCTCATTGATAAAAATTAAAAAGCAGATATTCTCATTGATAAAAATTGAAAGACAAAAAGAGAGAAAAATATTCTTTTAAAAAGCTAAAATTAAAATAGGTTAGAGTTTACATTAAAATTATCTTTGTTGTGAATAATGAATCATTAAATGATATTCTATTTTAATGATGATCAGTAATATTGTGTTTTCGACAGAGTAGAAAATAAAAATGGAAAGCAAAAAATCTAACCAGTAAAAAATAATTATTTTAAAGCCTTCAATATTTGGTAGATGAATAAATTAATACATCAATAACATCAACTGTTGCTTTTATGGATTATAAGGGAAATTAAATTGATTGAATGATTTGTTTTTACAGTTTATCAACACTTTAAGCCAAAACATATTTTGGGTTGTGAGAATAATTCTTTTTATTTTTGCAAGTGAATCTTGCATTAGAAACTTTGGGGGAATAATAATGATTTTTTCAGATACAATTCCTGCTATTTAACCATAGTTGGGGGAAAGCTTGGATTTATACCTTTCCTAAGGGTATTTGTGTAAAAAGGACTGGATTAGGGAAATTAAAAACAACTTTTGTTGCTCACCACAACAATTCTCTTAACCAAAGCATTAAACAACTGTAAGAGCATTTGATCTTTACAAATAGTTCTTTCTATGGCAAGGATTATTAAAACAAATTTTCAAACATTCTTTATATTTGAACACATATGAATACATTTATATTTTGAAAATTATCAAAAATGTTCAATTAAGAAATTAAGCATGAATATGACATAATAATGATAATATACATAATAATACAGAATGAAAATTTACAATCTCATTTCCAATGATCAAATATTATTTTTACTACAATTGATTATATAAAACCTGATCATTCAGAAACCATGTTTGGAAATAATCAAAATGACTTGTTCCTAATTATCTTTTATAAAATGTATTAAGTATACAGCAAAAAGATTTTGATCACATGAGAAGATATCCCAATTGTGCAGAAGAAATGGATATGCGATATAGTTATCAATGTAAAAAAATTGAAAATGAAAGAAAATGTGATTTACATGAGAGGAAAAAAAAAATCTTCAACAATTGAACGAAATATGAAACTAAAAGCAAAATATCATCATCTAAAGATAAAAATAAACTGATAATTTTATTTTTACTGATTCAGACATAAAGATGACCATCATATTGTCACAATTTATTTTAACCATTTATTTCAGTATATCATTAGTACTGATTGACCTATTTTGACAAAATGAAAGGCTAAATTGTTTAAGTCTTTAATGTCTACAAATTAATGCTTTACCAACCATTAACTAAAATTTGTAAGTTGAGTTATCAGCATGAAAGGATGCTGAAATGGCCGAAACCACTTCCCAAAAATCATTTTAATGACAAAACATCAGAATACTGATTTTGGGAAGTGGACCAGTCCAAGAATTTTTCAGCATCTCCTCATAAGTGATATATAAACTGGAAATGCTAAAAAAATTTTTTAGTTTTTTAATTACACTTAAGCAACACATAGAAAGAGAAATCAATTAACCATGTCATTTGTACATAATAAAGTAACAAAAGCATTGCAATAGTAACTAAGAATAGTGAGAATGATTTGAAAAAAAATGAAAAGTTTTAAGTAATCTGGTCTTTGAAAAACAACTTTAGATATAATTATGAAGTGTATGAGAAAGAGAAAAATTCAGTTTTCAAGCCAAATACTTGTATCCATCAAAAACAAACAAATAAAAATACAAACATTATTTGTAGATATTGTTATATAAACAATGACAATCAAAAACATTATCACAGCATTCCATAAAATATAAACAATTCATTTTAATCAGGTTAAATGTTTCTTTTAAAAAATTCAAGACAAAATAACCACACAAGAAACTCAGAAAAAGTCATTTTAGGTTCTTAGTTAGTATAGAAAAGTGAGAGATAGTAATATAAACAGTTCAAGTCATTTATACTTATTAATGATCTTGATTAATTAACATTTTTTCTCAGAGGTTTCTGAGACTAATTTTCAGCATAGAAAAACTTGCTGTATTTCTTTCTAGCAGCTTATAATATAAACTGATTACTATATTTTCATAGGAAAAGCAAATAAAAACACCAAGTCAAAAGTTTTTTTTACTGTATATTGATATACAGTGTGTATAATTTTGCAATTTAGATTAGTTAGTCATACTATATAAGACTAATTTGTTGCCCAAATAGCAATGATATTGCTGCTGCCTTTCAGCATTCAACAGCTGAAGTGTTTGACTTGTGCTTTAAATAAGCAATGAATTTAGCAGCATAAGAAAAAATACATTTCTCTGATTTTCAGATGCAACAAGATTATCTATTACTAATTACAGTATTTAGTTTTATATTTAGCATTATGTGTTGCAAAGTTTCAGCCTTATTATAAGATATAATTTAAAGGAAAAAAGTAAATTTTATTAAGCTATTAATTAAAATTTTATGAACCCTCCTAACATTTGTAATCTCAAAGATAGTAAAAACAATATAAAACTTTTACACGTCTTAAAGAATATTAGAGAGAAAAATTTCAGAAACACCATTAAATTTACAATTTTTATCATTTTTTAAGTGTTGTAATTATAAAATATTGGTTCATTCAGACTAATATACTTCTCTTTTTTTTAAAATCATGTTTTGGCCACTGTCCCATATAACCTTTTTAGGTGTCTTTATTGTCTTTAGATTTTTGAATCTTGGTCTGAAGAGACATGTGCTCCCCCTTCCATAAATCCTGGTGCCTCTCTAAAATAAAAAAAGTTTAATTGGTTCTTTGAAACACCATGAGGTCAACACATGGAGTGTGCCTTATAGGAGGACAGGTAGATAGTGTGTGTCCATCAATATTGAAAACTCACAAGACACCAACATATGTATGGGAGGTAAAATGCATACTAGCTTAGATCAAGTTTTAATGTCCCAAATACTAGACACACCAAAATGGAGGACTAAGAGTAGCACAAAAAATATTGAATAGAAAAAATTATAGAATTTTATGACTGCTTTGAATTCAAACATAAAATTTCTTGTGTCTGTCAAAATGATTCTTACAGGAAATTTTGAAATTTTTTCTTAAGAAAAAATACACTACAGAAAATTAGCTTATTGTCAACATAAATCTATCTTTCTTATTAAAACTTAATATTTATTAATATTATGAAAAGTTTTTTTTTTCTAATTTTTAAACTATAAATTTTCACTATTTTTACTTTTTCTTACAAGTGTTAATCCCACTTTTTATTGTTGCTTTTTATCATGACACACCAAGAGTATATTCTTTTCAACTACAAATAGCAATCAAATATGAAATCAGGAAATATAGTAGCATACAAAAAATTTTCTTTTTTTAAGTTTTTCATAATGTATTTTATTTTCAGAAATAATTTACAAATGCTGAATGTGCTTTGCTAGACATTGGTGGTGTGCCAAACCCAAGTGATCTATCAACTTCCTGCCCTGGCCACCTAGGCACAGTCATATCCGGGTCAATTGACCACCACCACCAACAACATATATTGACTATTGGATGTCTGCCAGATGATCTCCTGAATTTGATACAGAATTGTGATGGGTAGTGGTATACAAGTCCTAGGTATCCAAACTAGCTTAACCTGATAGGGATTATTTTTAATCTCATATTGCAACTCTAGCAGTTAGAGTTCATTCATTTATTGTTGTAAATAGGAATAAAAAATAAGATGGGATAAATATTTACTGTGAATGAGGACTATTCACAAGAAAGGAAGATCTTGCATATAATGATAATTATCAATTCAAAATAAAAACAAAACACATTGAGTTCATTTTTTACCAAAAAAGCAAAATATAATATTTTAAGAATTGAGTTATTATTCATAAGTTTATTCTAACATTCTAATATTCATTTTCTGAATATATTTTCAATATTTATACTATCTTCAAATTGAACTGATCTTAATTATAAAATCATGTCAATTTCCAATTAATCATGACTAGGGCTGCACCAGTTGAGTGGTAATTAGTAATTCAATTACCGTCAATAAAGATTAACAAAAGAAATTGATGAAAAATTCTCAGAATATTATTTAAATTCATTTTATGTCTAAAATAACTGAGGATTCTTAAGCCAGGGATGGAATTTCTTTGATGTAATAAACAAAGGTGACAGTAGGAAAACCAATTGAACAGCAAATGCTGATGACCAATTACCAATTTGCCTGTTTAATTGGTACAACCCTAATCATGATAATAAGTTTCAGCCACTCTAAATGAACAGAAAACTTATTTCTGGTAAAAGTAATAGATATTAATTAAGTGCTAAGAATTGATTAAAATAAATATATTTGAATGGTGCATTTAAAAAGCAAACAATTTGTGTTTGAATAAGAATAATAATGGAAGCCAGAATTTTTGCAAAGTACATAAAATACAGAAAAAAAGTACTGTTGAATATCAATAAAAAATGAACATAAAGAAAAATACAATAAAAAAATTCAAGAGTTTTAATTTTGAAAGCCTCATATATTAATATTTTTAATGTATGTACAATCATTACTTTTGTTTCGAATGGAGATATAAAATAATTGTGGTCATAAAAAAGTTTGTTTATTGTATGTTCATCTTTATAATTTCCCTTTCATTTTTCTATGCTAATGAAATTGTTACAAATTAATATATTTGGAATGTAAATTCAAAAGTATATTTTAATAAATTCAAAAGATCCTGATTGACATATTTCCAACCACTGTTAGATGATATAATAGGATATGTGCTCTGATCATACTCACACTCAACTTTGTCTTATCACCTTCATATAAATATATATATATATATATATATATATGTATATATATATAAACAAACAAAAATCTTAATATGCAATTATGCTGTATTAATGTTAACATTAATACAACATAATTGCATATTAAGATTTTTGTTTGTCTTTTCTGTATATTTTTCCTCAAACTGTCAGATCTATATCCATATATTTGCTTACATATATATATAAATAAAAAGAAAGAACAGTAAGATATATAATCCTGTGTTCTTATAGATATTTTTATTTTTACGATATATTGCTAAGTTTATAAAAAATAAAATGTACTAAATCAGAGAAATGAATTAGCTATTTTTGTCATCATTATCATAAATTTTACTTAAATAATATTTAAATATAAAATTTAAAAAAAATGTGACCTGGTAATATACATACTTATACTTGATATGAAAAATAATTTTACATACTGTAAAGTAATTCTAATACAATTACTTGTTTTAAAAAGAAATATAGTCTATTAAAAATTAAAAGTGAAAATATTTTAAAATATTTAAAAATTAAAAGTGAAAATATTTGAAATAAAACGTATTCTAACCTAAACATCCCAAAAAATCTTTAAATATACAAACAGAAAAAAATGCCATAAGAATTTTTGCTGTTAACAATAAATTTAGAAAAAAAAAAAAAAAAAAAATCCAAACAACATGCATTTAACAGATGTCTGAATTCGTTGAAAAATACATCCCTACTCCTACCTAAACATAACCCTTTTTCAAATGTAACTAATAACTGATACAACAAAAGTTAATAAAATTAACATGCAACCACCCCTTGTCTGGATGAATAGATTTCTCTGTATCCTTGGAAACTGTAAATTATGATTTTTGCCGTGCCTTTAAAATCCAGTAAATTTAAAAATAAGTTACTCCAAAATTCGCTTGAGGATGAAATGGAACTAATGTCTTTAATTTAATTACAAAATTAAATTCTAAGCTAAAAGCTTAGAATTTCCATTTTTGAAACATGTTTAGAACTGTGTAGTGAAAAAAAAAAACATATTTTAAATCAGTTAAATTATAATATATATATATATATATATATATATATATATATATATATATATATATATATATATATATAT
Source organism: Acanthosepion lycidas (assembly GCA_963932145.1). NCBI lineage: Eukaryota > Metazoa > Mollusca > Cephalopoda > Sepiida > Sepiidae > Acanthosepion > Acanthosepion lycidas. The sequence goes on along the minus strand of OZ010580.1, from coordinate 108,751,700 downwards.
ATATACTAAATGTAGCTAAAGAGCGGAGCCTGTGCATCTCTATTGTATGACTTGTACCACACTGAATCTTATTGTTGTATGTGCCACTGTCTAAAGCTCTAATATACATATGCACTAGTTACTGCTACATCACAAAGAGACCAAAATCTTCAAACATTTATGAGAATATCTACTATCCACAATAATGCAGCCAGGTCAGAATCTGATTCATCCTTCAGGGTGTTGCAATTTAATTTCCGTGTGTGTGTGTGTGTAAGTGTTTATTTAGAAAATGATACCTTATTTTTGCAAGAAATTAAAGAATTAAATTTTAATTATAAAAATTTTAAACGAAAGAAATATATTTACAGTTTATTCTAAATCAAACTTAAAATTCTGAAAAGAAGTTAATTTTTTTCTTTTTTGAAGTTTTTGACAAAGTGAAAATAATACCAATCCCCTGTTATTCTTTGTCATAACCACATTTTTCTTATGATCTCTCATAGACAAGCAGCCATTCTATTTTCATTTCCTAAATTTCCAATTTACTCAGTGATGTTACCAACAATTTAGTATATGTACAATGTATTATTATTATTTTCATAGTACATAAGATAAAAATGTAATGTTTATACAAAAAAACATGAAAACTTGAAAAATAAACTGTTCTTTATATATGACAATACATAGAGACATAAAAAAGAAATCACTAATTGAAATAGCATGAAAAAAAAACAACCATTGTATGGTTGCTAGAGTAACATATTTAACCATTTAAGACTTTGGTTTTCTTGATTTTGCACAAATACCAATGAAAAAATTTGCTAAGGTATTTTAATTGCATTACAATAATGTGAACAGTGACAGCAACAATTAAAAGGAAACAAAAAATACTAATACAGACAATAAAATAAGCTCACACAAAGAGCTACCATAATAATCACGAGGACCTTGTTTGAAATAATCAATGAACTAATAAGTTTGTTATTTATATTTGTAAAATATATTCAATATTAAAAGTTCATTCAAATGTATTCAATATTAAAAGTTAATCTATCAAGTTCATATGAAAAGCAAAAGTGTCAAATTAGAAAATCAACATGAGAGGAATTTATTTTATTGTTGGACATTTAAAGATAAATATAGAAAGCTTTATCTAGTGATACATTATGACAAAAATAGTGAATAAATTCAGTAAAAATTAGCGATCAAACTAACCCAAATGTAAGTAAGAAATGTCTTAGTTACATTTTTATACACTAAATGTAACTACTATTGTGACATTATATTAAGGGAAAAATTGGTGATAAAAAGCAGAAATGGGATTATACCAATTCTACAAATAATTTTTTTCTTCAAATTAAGTATTTCCTCTGTTTTTTGTTTCAAGTATGAAAAATACAGATGTTTGAATCTTGGAATAATACATTAATAGATTAAAATTTGCATGAGACAGAAATAAATAGAATAACAATAAATATAAGGAACAACAATATGTAATGGTGCAAGAGTTGGTAAAGAATTTGAGATCAGTTGTTCATTCCATTAATCTTGAGTGTAATCAGATTAGAAGAAAGGGAATAAGATTTAATGATTAACTGTTTGTGCAACATTTAAATAATTTTTATTCAGTCACATTTTGAATTGTAATGCAAGACATAGATTGTAAAAGAATGAGAGAAAGAACAAAAACAAAAAGAAAAGAAAAAAGTATAACTATAGCATGGCAATGAATGACTAGTTCAATATTTTAAGAAAACTCCCCAAAAACACTCCAAAATGTTGAATCTTAAAAGAAAAAAAAAAAGGATAGAAGGCTGGGTCATAGTGACATACAAATTCTTGGCATAACAATATTTCCTTTATTAATAAAAAAAAAAAAAAAAAAAAAATAGAAAATGTAAGTACCTTCCCAAAAACTTGATTATATGAATCTACAAACATTCATAAAAATAATATATAAAAAGTTAATAATCATAATGTTGTCTCAACAAATATTAACAATATGAACTGATATTTCTTACAACAAAATAACTTATATTTTCATATCCGAAAGATAAGAGAGACATACATTTTCAAGAGGTAAATTTCAAAGTTTTTTTCTTGTTTTTTTGTAACAAAACAAAACCGTTTCATATAACTAGCTCTGGAAATTGGACAATATACTTTGTAATCTCTCTTTGATGAGCTACTAAATTTTGAGATCCTTTTTTTTTTTTAATTTAGAAGACCAGAACCTAGCAGCTCATCTCTCCTCTGACCTAACCTAAGTAACTCAATGGGAAAAGGACTGGCTTGTAAAATCCAATATGGCCAAAACCAAACTTGTAACATTTCACCACCACCGAGCAGATGCTGAACTTTCACTTATCATGATGGATGGGTATTTCTCACAAGGAGGCCTCCTGCCTTGAATATCTACTGAGACTCAAACTCTCCTCAGACTTCAAGAGGAACCTCATATTCTAGGTCTATTGCAAAAGATGCTGGAAAAATGTTTGGTTCATTGTACCACTCCAGTAAGTAGCAGACTCCACCTGCTTACTCTATCTATACAAGATCCAGATCAGACCAAAAATAGAGTATTGCCGGAATATTTGGACTGGAGCTGTCCAATACTCACTTACCTGTCTTCAAAAGTGTCCCAAGAACTGCCATTTTATGGAAGTCTGTTTTACAGTTATGCCTGGCAGGATATTTTTCCAATCACTACAATTTTATCCTCTTTAGATCTAGAGTTAACCATTATCTTTCCTGCATTGCCCCATGAAGTTCACTTCTTGCCTTTTCATACAACACAGCAACTCTCTACCTTGAGTGGCTCTTGAGCCTTGTACAAGGTGAAAATTAATATAAAAATGGGATTAAAATAATTTGAAATAGCTGAAAGATTTTCTTTTTTAAACATTTTCTTTTAATCAATATTATTAATTGTTCAATGAAATGATAAAATGAGAAATATATTTCTTGAAACTTCAATGCTATTTATGAATAATCTTTTAACCAACAGTGTAGTTATTTACAAAAAGATCTTAAAACTATGAATTATATCATTGTGACAAGTAACTACTAAAGTAATTTTGTTACTACTTGAAAAATCAAAACTTTTTTTATTTTGTGAAGCAGTCTAAGACTTATACATGTCCATTTTTGTAAGTTAGTGAATATTTTCTCCTCATATTGTAAACCCCTACAACAGAATATGAAGCTATGTAAATGACTCTCATAGATAATTTATTAAAAATTTATTATAACTGAAGGTAGCTTTTGACTTTTGTATGATACTGCATAAAATTTGGGTCTTACATACTAGTTAACAAACATTCTACCTAATGTATATTACGAGGATATTTTTAAAATCTTGACATATTCTCCCTATTCCCAAATTAGGCATAGCTGTAATAACCACATTTTTATACAAATGTGGAAAGATGTTGAATTATGTAGTGTCTTTTTTGTTTTTGTATCAATCTAAATGATAGCAACTACATAGCAACACAAATTGGTGAAAACTGGATTGTACTTGTAAAATATTGATATTAAACTCAAGGAATTACTAATAAGAAGAATGATTAAAATGTGAATTAGAAAAATCTATATCAATATTAGTTATTGTGGGATAAACCCTACATGGGAATGACGCCCCTTCTAACAGAGCATGTGTCACTTAGTTCCTACCAAATTCTGTATGGTTTCCCCAATATGCCTTCCACACACCAACTTGCTCAACTGTTGAAATGAGAATCACTGTGCATAATTTATATTGTGGGTCTCCTTTGATCCTCCAATTAGTCTCAGCCATCAATTCAGCAGCAGTTTGCTGAAAACAACTGGTACTTGCCTTCTTTGACAAAATTCATTCCTTTCTGCTCATCAATGATACAAACTCAACAGTGAAAATCAACTGATTTCAGTAACTCTCAACTATTCTACCAAAGTGGCAGAATAATTCTACTACTTTAATGTACCATGTCCTTTCAGGATAAGGGCTTTCATGGTTCTCCAAAATTTCCTGTTTTTGTAGCTCTAAGTAATTTCTTACCTCTTACCATCCCTCTTTGTTCCTGTTCTGTCATCAATTTATATAAACTTATTAAAAAGTTTACTCACTGTTTACTCCCTGCTTCTTTTGCTTTAAATATTCCCTGCAAGTGTTAAATTTTCTAGTCCCAGAAATTTCAACCATTTCTTTATGAATCACTTCAAATCTTTTCTTCATCTGTTAGGAAATTATCCAGCATTCATTGCTATATGGAAATTAAATATCACATGTACTACTGGAGGGCAATTATGCATCATATGATTGAGAGAAATAAAAGACTACAAAAACTGCTTGCCCCTAACTCATTTAGCTACCAGTTCACATCAATAGGAAGCATAATGATAAGATAATTGTAAAATATTTATCTGCTACAGTTTTCAGCTCATGTTGTATGTGCATGTGTGTATGTGCACATATGAAGCAGGTCTAGTATGAAAAGAAATAGTTTACCTGAAAACGTGGATAGTGATTCCAATTTATACGTAATAGCATTTGAAACAGTGTGAGAGGCAAATGGAGGTAAAAAATACATCTATAGTAACACATTTTTGTCCTAATCACTCTAACCTATTTGATGGTTTAGTTAGAAATCCCAGTTCGAAAGAAAAATCAAAAAAAGGAAAATTGAATGTCTTTGGCTAGATGCGAAAGTGTCTCGTCAGTATTCTCATGATCTAGTTGGCTGAATTTTCTTGCTTGATAAAATGTCTGAACATGGAATTGTTTTCGCCGTTTCTTTCTCCTATTGTTCTTAATTTTATTGAAAGCATGTCTCCCAAGCCCGCTATTTGGTGGGGGCGGAGGATTGGCCGTTGATTCCCCCCTACCAGCTCTGCGTGTTGTTGAAACTTGATGCTTGGACTTAAGGTAAGCTGTACATTCACTTGTTATCATGAGGAAGAAAGCGGACAAACACTCACTGCCACGTATGATGGGGCATTTATTATGACATATCAACAAAGCCGGATAACCTTATTTTCTTCAATTTCTTTTTTTAGAATAGGACACTGGGACTTAAAACTTAGTGTTGTGAAAGGGTAAAATCCAAGTGTCAGTCTGGACACTTTGCCAATTACCTCCCCCTCTTATCCTTTTCTTTGTTTTTGTCGTTCTTGTATGTGTTATATGTAACAGGAGTAGGTAGGTTTTCCTACTGCCCGGTCTACTCCCCCTTCTCTTGGACATGAGTAGAAGCTTATGCCTTGTTTCTTGTTTAGGAAGGGGTTCCCGGTACTCTCTCTCTCTCTCCTCTGTATTAGTGCAGCTCTGTTTCTCCCGTGATGTGTGCAGTCTGTGGCATTACCTCTTCATTCTGAGGGTACATGGTTGACAGTTCTCTGGTTGCTGTTTCCGACTGGTAGTTAGGAGCCCTAACTCTTGTGTAGCGTCTTGAGCAGCCGCTCTGATCAACAGTTGTATAATATCGGGGTGTTTGTAGTGTCATGTCGCGCATGGAAAGTTGTCTCTGCAGTCACCTCCGGTGGGCCACATTATGATGCAGGCTGTGCCAACTCCTCTCTGCTCACGTCATGGTTGATAACTGTCTGCTTCTTTTACTTCAGGCCTTCTCATCTTCCAACCAAAACTCCACATGACTTACAAAGACCAAAAAAGTAATCCTAAACCAGCCACTCAAAAATCACCTAAACCCCTCAACATTCCGTTCTCCAACATCCGTGGCATTAGAACAAACTTCTGCAGCATGGAATCTCTCCTCACTGCAAACTGCCCAGATATACTGGCTCTCTGTGAGACCAACCTTGTCTCGTCTATCCCCTCTTCTGATCTCTCGATCCCAGGCTACCTTCCTCTCCTCAGAAAAGACTCTCTAACCCACATGCACGGCTTTGGTGTCTACATCAAGGACCATCTCCCTCTGGCCAGAGAGTTGTCTCTCGAATCGCCAGACCAGTCGTATATGTGTCTCCGACTATTTCTTCCCAATGCGGTAAGCTATCTCTTCTTCCTTTACCGCTCTCCATCCTCTCAAGACTGTGGGATACTCGATAGCATTTCTGACAGCATAGACAAGGCTCTCTCCCTCCACCTGTTTGCTCACATATTTGTGTTTGGCGACTTTAACGCCCATCATACCATATGGCTTAAGAATGCTACTAGTGACTACACAGGCATTCAAACACTTAATTTTTCAGTCTCCCAATCCCTCACACAGATAGTTAACTTCCCCACTCATTTTGCCTTCAACCGGGAAATTAAAACCTCTCTTCTCAATCTGTGTTTTACCTCCATCCCAGAGTCTTGTAGCGCCACGCAACTCTGCTCTCTTGGTAACTCTGATCATGCTGTAGTATCTGTTAACAGCTCCTTCAACTCCACCTCCTGCAAAGAACCTCCTACCACTAGAACTTTGTTCTACTATCAACGAGCTGACTGGGATTCATTCCGTGATTTCCTCCGCGATGTCCCCTGGGATGTTGTCTTTACGCTCCCCATCCAAGAATGTGCTTTTGAGGTCTCATCCTGGGTTAAAGCTGGAATCAACGCTTTCATCCCCTCAAGGAAATATAGGGTCAAGTCGTGCTTCTCCCCCTGGTTCTCCGCTGCTTGCTCAGCCGCCATTGCCCATAGGAACCACTTCTTTCACCTATTCCATAGCGACATGTCTGACTGCAATAGACATCTCTTTGCCTCTGCCCGTAATGAGTGTAAGCGTGTCCTCAACGATGCTAAGTCACTATTTGCTGCTCAGATGAAGGAGCATATTGCATCTCGCAAATTTGGCTCCAAAGATTATTGGCGTCTCTGCAAGAGCATATTAAACAATTGCAAACCCTCTATACCTCCTTTGTTCAACCAGTTCGAAGTCCTGACCTCCTCTGCCGACAAGGCTGAATGCGTTGCTTGGAAATTTTCATTCAACTCAATGCTCGACTATCGGTGTACTCATACCCGACTTCCCTCTTATAACTGAGGCCCTATTGAGTGCGTTACATATAACCCTGTCTTTGGTATTGGGCATTATCTCCAATTTAGACCCCAACAAGGCTAGTGGTGGAGATGGGATACCAGCCATTGTATTGTAGAAATGCACGTCTGAACTGTCGCCCGCCCTCTCTAAACTATATAACTACTGCCTCAAGGAATCTTGTTTTCCTGACTGCTGGAAGTCCTCTTCGAATGCTCCTGTCTTCAAGAACTCTGGCGACCCCTCTGACCCTGCCAACTACCATCTTCTTAGTCTCCTACCACTCTTCAGCAAAGTCTTCGAAGCCCTAATCAGTACCGAAGTGGTTAACCACCTTACATCCCATGGTCTGCTCTCAGACAAGCAATATGGTTTCTGCTTATATGGTGTTCCTCAAGACTCCATCCTAGGCCCCACTCTATTCCTTATCTACATAAATGACCTTCCTGATACCATAAATTCCCAAGTTGGCATCTACGCGGATGACACCACAATTTACTCCTGCCCCCAAAACAAATCTAGTCTCACTGACAAAACTAACCTGGCCGTGTGTCTCGAAAAGGACCTCCACATTGACTGCTGACCTGAGATGATACAAATACATTGAGTCAATTGCTTTGTCCACCACAAGAAAAGTTGGCTCCCTGTGCTGTGCCAGGAAATTTTTCTCGCCAGAGTCGATCTTTCAAATCTACAAATCAACCATTCACGCTTGCATGGAGTATTGCTGCCATATATGGTCTGGAGCCCCTTCTGTTTGCCTCGGGGTTCTTGATAGGCTCCAGAGGCAGATATGCAATATAATTGGCCCTGTTCTGACATCTTGTCTACAGTCACTCTCTCACAGACGCGCCGTCGCCTCTCTCTGTCTTTTTTACAAATGTTTTCATGGCAATTGCTTCGAGGAGCTGCATTCGCTGGTTCCCAGACTTCATGAGTTCAAGCGCCCTATGAGGCTGGCATCCCGCTCTCACCCTTTCACTGTTGAAAATCCAAAATGTAGCCGTCTCTTCTACTCCAATAGCTTCATGCCTTGCACCTCTCACCTGTGGCACTCCCTTCCCTATTCCAGTTTCCCTGAGAGCTATAATCTCCAACTATTGAAATGTAATGTCAATCGACATCTCCAGTTGTCTTGATCTATCCACTATCCTTCTCCTCATCACTCCTATCTGATCTTGCTCCAAATCTTCTGTAACTCCTTGCGTCCTAGTGGCTTCTCACCTTGCTTGGGGTGAAACGCTTAAAAAAAAAAATAAAAAAATAAAATAAAGGGCAGTTGTCTGTATGTGGGTGTGTGTATGTGGTCAATTAAAACTAAAAAACTACAATATTTGTGACAAAGTAAATTTATATACAAACTCATTATCACCCAAATTTGTAAAAAATATCATCGTAAGATTTGTATTTATGAAGATATTTTAAAATCAAATTAAATTAAATTAAATTAAATGAATGGAAATACAAATAACACAATAAAATGGAATAAATGTACATAAAATTATAGTATTTTATGTACACATCTGACAAAATTTCATAAGAAAGGTACCTATAAATTAATTAGATACTTTTCTTATGAAATATGAAATTTAATCTCACTCTTAACAGTCTTATTTTAATTTCTTTATAATATATTTTCCCTAAAACATCGTAAATGTAAAGGTGAAAGCTAAGTACAAAAAAAAGAAAATTAGAGCATTGAAAGTTTTCCTTAAAAATAACTAGGTAAATAATTTGTTCACTTAAATGTAAATTATTTCACTTTTCTCCTTCCGTAGAACAAATTAGCCTCATGGAATTCGTAAATATGTCATTTATCACCTGTCAAGAGACGCGAAAGTTTATGACCTGCTTTGTTTTATTTTCAAATTACATCTTTTTGGCACAAAAGCTAAGTTAAGTTTGGTTCAAAATATTTTAAATAAACATTATAATTTCTGATTTTCTTAAAATAAGTTTTGAAAAAATGATAATTGATATTTAAAAGAATTTCAAAGTGAGATTTCCAGTTTTTTTTTTTAATGGAAAAAAATGGTTAATTTTGCTGGCTCAAAAAAAAACTAGATTTTTAATGAAAATTTCGGACGTGCTAGGAACGATTAAAAAATGGAAAAAAATACCCCCAAAATACTTTGATCTTTCCTCTTAATAATAACAAACATTTAGACGATAAAATTTTGTTTTCATCTTGCGTCTTTTTCATCATGCTCTGCTCTTTTTTTAGCGATCTAGTTTAAATATATCTTAATTTAAGTTTATTAAATTTTTTATTAATAATAATTTGAAAAAAGGTTAATGAATTTTTATCTAAGTTTCATTTGTTTGAAAAGAACATTAACAGAATATTTATGTTAGTATTTAAATCAAAAAATAAAGTATCTTTTTCAATAAAAATATGGGGATGCTCAGCCCCCTAAACCCAAGTGTGTTATTGGTAGTGTAGTATTTTCCTAAATTTATGATATTTTTGTAACAAACCAAAAAAAAATGAAGTTTATTTTTTAAAGATTGAATAAAATATTATTTTCCATAAGATGGCTGAAAAATATCAATAAATTATCAATAATAAACTATTATGCAGAGATATTTCGAGCAATACTGAGTATCCCCACAAGATTCTAATAAAGATTGCAGCCATTTTTAAAAGAGAAAAATCACTGAAAAAAGCACCTTGATAAACTATTTGAAGATAAAACTGTAAATATTAAAGCATATCTGTTATCACTAGTTAGTATATATAATTTAAGAAAACAATAAGTACTTTGAAAATGCTAGGTAAACCTAAAATAATGTGTAATTCAGTCAACATACAATTTCAACCAGTAGCAAAAGTATCTTGTCCTGAAGTATATATCAAGTGGGAACTAAAAATGACAGTTTTTATATTGCATTAAAGCATTTTTGTATTTCATATAACTTTTTAAGCTGTTTGATTTTTTTTATTTACTTTTACTTTTTGTTTTCTATATCAAAGTAAAGATGAATGAATGCATATATATATATATATATATATATATATATACATATACATACATGTATATGTATATGCTCCATGACTACAAACTTGGTCATTGCACTGTTGAAACTACATGCAACATCAGCAGGATTGGGAATCTGGAGTCAGCTTCAAAACAGAGTGTTCAGAACTGGCTCTAAAATTAATTTTTGGTAAGCGAGATGTCCAAAATGGTCCCAATCATAATGATAAGTTGTTAATGAAGAACTGAGGGCAGTATTTGACACAAAGTTGAGAGTAGCCCATACAAAAGTTAAAATCAGCTATCATTTGACACTTTTTTTAATCATTTCACCCCAAGCAAGGTGATAATGCAACTATGATGCAAGTGGTTACTGAGAATGAAAGAAAATGAGATGTTAGTGAGGGAAAAGGACCATAAAAGAACAGAATTCAGGAGGATAAATAACAACTGATATTACATTGAATAATTTGAAAAATCTCCAGTAGCAAGGAAGCTAGAAACTGAGAGTTCCATAGGTGAGAATTGCAAAAAAATATATTAGAATAGATTTTATTCAGATGAGCTATCTTGGACATTCACAAGTCTATCATGCCAACCATCACAGTTCTACATTAAGGTTGGAAGTTCATTATTCCATGTCATAATATAGCTGGTTATTGTAGGTAGTTGTTGGGCAACCAGCTAGTTTTGTGCTATGGCTAAATGTCCAGAGTTGTAGATCATTCACAAGTTCTTGTTTTGCTCACCAGCAGTGTCCAGCAAAGCACATTCTGCATTCATATAAGATTGTAGAAATATCAGGTTTGGGTCCATAGAGCTGCGATTTAGTTGGATGTTGTCTCTAAGGGATGTTACGTATAGCTCTCAGTATCAGAGTGTAGGTTTTATCAAACTTAGACTTTAGGGTTTTTAGTAAGAGACCTAGTTGCAATCCAGTACTATACTTAAATTCTTGCTATTTTACCAAATAGTAAAGCTCATTAGAAATATTGCCATGAAAATATTTATAGGAAAAGCACAAGAAAGTCACTTCATTGTGGTGGGGAAGTGACTGAGGTCAGGACTGATAATATTATAGACCCTTCTTTGAATTTTGACAAGAATCACAAGATATATAGCAGGAGAACCATGCTAGATATGGCAGCAATATTCAATGCATGAGCAAATGGTAGATTTATAAACATGTAAGAGATTCTTGTGAAAAAATTGTCTGGCACAACACAGTAAACCAACTTCCATAGCACAGACATAGCAATTGATTCATTATAATCATTCTACTTCATATAAGTGAAAAACATGAGACCAAGAAAGTGCAATGAATTGTTCGCCTGGAGGTTAGCATCAGCCATGCTTATGGAAGGCAAAAATACTTTTCTATGATGATCATTTGAAAGGTGTTAAAATTTACATGTCATTTCTTGCCAAAGTTAAAAACTGATTGGAGGTAAATTTTCAGATCAGCTGCTAGTTTTACTTATTCATACCTGTTGCACTTACTATTAAGACAGAAATAAGTAGTTGTCATCAACATGTAGTGTAAGAGATAATCAGGTACCAGGAAAAAAAGTTTGTGTTTTGTGTGCTATCTGCCAAAGAAAAATTACTAAAAAGTAGTCTGCAAAAATCTACATCAATGACTAGAAGCTATGCTAATGTTCTTCCCTCCCCTGAATGGCGTGACCAATCAGAAAATTCTCTCGGTGAACAGAAGTCGTTGTTTTTCGCTTATAAAAGGAGATGATTTTTTTGAGCTGTGAGACGAACACGCGTTGTTGTTGGCGAGAAGTGAAGGTTGGATTTGTGACTCCATTTTGTCGTCTCTACGGTGTGTGTTGGACTGTTACGTCAGACTATCGTGTGAACTGCGATTTGGCTACAAGTGTTGCGGCCGAGAAACAAGAAATCTATTGCTGTTGCAACAATCAGTTGACAGTCTTTTCTTTACCCCAACACAACATAAACACCAAGTTTGAAATTCTTATTTGCTTAAAGAAAAAGAAAAAAAAAGACTTCTTACTGCTGATAAAAAGCGGTTTCCACATGATAACATGACATTCTTTAGGCCAACAAAATTTCTCACCCTCTACTTTCGCAAATCAAATCTTAGCCCCCACCAAAGATCCTCTGGACTATTTCATGGTGCTGTAATAGTGTATTACAACCTCTTGCAAACTGGGCAGTACATTATGGCATATTCTTATTTTGGTTTGGAACCAATGCATCAAAAATTAGCTAATAATGAATAAAGAGGCCTATTCTGCTGTAGGATAATACAAGACATACTCAAAAGAAAAAAAAAAAAGAAAGAAAAAATACTTGGAATTATGTTCTTGACTAACTCTCTTTATTCACCAGACATTATTTAGGCTTAGATGCATACAAGTGCTAGAAGATGCTCACAAATATGAACCAGGACAAAAACAGTGGCCAGCAATTTGTTGATTCCTCTGACTCCACTTTTTATCCGAGACGGAATAAATTTACTACCAAATATTTAGCAACATTGTGTTAATTCCTAATTGTGCTTGCATTAGGTATCAAAACTTGTGTTTGCACTGAGCTGCAATGTTCCAAAGTTTGTGACTTAAAAGTCATTTATTTTGTTTCAATCTTTTTATTTAAAAATTTGTTATGAAAAAAAAAATGATTTTTACAACTGTGTAAGTTTTTATTTTATTTCAGTATTTTGACAAAACAAGAAAATAAACTAAAATTAAACCTCCTGATTCTTAATAAAATGTATGTTCTATTTCAAATTTTCATTAGTATATTTAGAAGTGTTAACAATGAAAAATGTTCATAGAAATGAAACTTTGGCCCAGATATTACAGAAAACTTAATCCATTGCACCAAAAATTTTATTGAAAGGTAAAAAAAAATATAAAATGCATTATAATAGTTCTTTGTATTGATTTAATTTACAATGATTTACGTCACTCAGAATTTGTTTTTCTTGTTTGACTAAATTTTCATATTTACCTTTTCTTTGCACAACCTTATCCAATTTGAAGACTACCAACTCCCAGTTAAATTGGAATGCTAAATAATTAGAAACAGCAATATACTGGATATTTCCCCCGCCACCTACTTACAGAAATGGACTCAGCCTGATGGCATTTGTTACATAATAGATAAAGAGTTATGGTAACATAGATGCAGACAGAATTTAATAATAATTGACAACAGAATGATTGCTAGGACCAGAAAGATGGGAAACTACCTTCAAGGTGGCAATTACCCTAGGTTTATATCAGGCAACAGTAACAAGGCTATAGCAAGAATATATGAATTCCAGTAATACATGAAAACTGAAGATATGATGCAGAGTAATACAAGAATAGGACTATTGGCAACTAATAAGGATGACATCAACCGAAAAAGGAGAATAATTTCATTAAATCACATCTTAATTTAATACTGGCACTGCTCAATCCAGCAGTCAACATATTGCACAGCTTATATTGTATTCAATGGACTTTTGGACATGCCAACCAAAAAGGGTACCATTATCGACAACAGGGCATTGGTACATCTTCTTGAACCAGAAGACATCACCATGTCACTTGGTCAGAATAGTCGAATAACCAGCTTATTTGAACAGATAGCTGGATGTGTGTGTGGAGACAGCATGAGGCTGTATATCCAGCCTGTACAAGCAAAATCTTCTCTGTACTAGTTAGGAGGGAGTCTCTGTTGGAGTTTACAAGAATTACTATAGCAAAACTATCTTGACAGATGTGATATACACAGTTTTTATACTATAGACTATTTGCACCTCATTATGCTCACTATGTTTTCTGATAATGACAGTTTATTCCAGCAGAAATAATGCAACCTGCTGTTGTGTAACACAAAAATAGTTTCAGGAACATTGAGCTAACTTCCTTATACTTAATTGGTCCCCCATGTTCTCTCCAGTTTAATGTATGGGGACGTTACAGATCTCATTAAATTTTATATGGCTATATCCAATAAAAATATCTTAATTATATGCACCCAGTGAATGTACCAGAAGACTAGCATACTCTATAGAATCCATCCCACATCATGTATCAGATGAAAGGAAGAGCTGTCCGTTAAATGGAGTTCTAAATTTTTGGCATTTCAGTTTATAAAAATCGCACTCAATCTTCCTCTGACCCTGTAAAACACCAGTAATCAGATTTATGAAATTAAATCAAAGATGTAGAAACTAAAAGTAATTGATTATATTTCAATGACTGATTAAAAAAAAGAAAAAGATTTTCCATAACACAGAATGAACAGGATATGTTAGTAGTACTACTAGTGTATAGGCATTTGGTTGTAGTCAACTATTGTTATCACAGTTCCTGTCTGAATTTTGTTAGATCAGGCGTTTTAATCATTGTATAGGGTGGACTGAGATTTAATTTCCTCATCCTTGTCACTGTATATTTCAAAAGCTGGAGAGTACATGGCTGAAAGGAAAAAATAAATAACTAAAGAGAGGAAGAAACTTGCTCAAACCAATCACAGAGAATGAAACAAATACTGTTTCTTACAGTAGCTGTATCAAAGGTTTTTATAAATAAACTAGTTCTAAAGACACTTATACTAATAAAACAAAAATTTAGTTATCCAATTGATTTATTTGGCTACAAAAAGAGCTAATCTTCACAGGGCAATAGCTTAACTTCTTTTCCCACCACCTATACAGTGTAAAGAAAAGGATCATTAGATGACTATGACACTGTGTAATCTAGGCACATACCAATAAGAGATTATCAGCATCAAATATACCCTTCAGAATATCAACTACCCTGCAAACATAACATCAGCTTCTACAGGCAGAAACAGAAGGGTAATTCAGATCTACAGTGCATATAACAAAACAATATTCAGAAGAAGCTTGACCCTATGGCAAAATTTCTGCCAAGTCAAGCCTAACACAGAGGAGAACATGACCAAAAATTGCATGTACACTATTCCTTGCAGTTGTAGTAAAGAATAAATTTTAAATTTAAGTCTTGACATTTACTATTGTTTTTAGTTATCCCAAATTGTCTTAGTATTAGTTTTGTAAGGAAAGGACAGACTATATGATCTAGGATGTAGATAGACTGTAGAGGATTTCAAAATTAGAACACTTTCAATATATTTTTACTTTAATAAATTATCATCTTTTAAGCAAAACTACATTCTTTAAATTGAAATTATGGCCAACCCCATCACTATGAATAACTAATGCATGGAGTGTGTTGTCATTAAAAAGATCCCTTTTATGTTTATATAATCTTTATTTAAATTCCTAGATATCTTCCTAGTGTATTTCTTGGGACTCCCTTTTTTTTTTAACGCATGAAACAGAAGCAAATATTTCTTGACATCACATTAAACCTCACTGATGACAGTCCAAGCCTAAAAATTTACTAAAAATCCAGTAACAAAAAGATTCTTGTAAATTTCTACTCGTGCAAGAATCCAGTATAATTACAGGTTTTTACTTAGAATTTGTAGCCCTCGATATTTACATGAAGAAAAAATATTTGAAAATACTTTTAAAAACTCCTACAATATTTTAATTATTTCATAAATAATGTAAAGAGAAACACTTACAAAATCCATGAAAACAATAAAATTCAGACTCAATAGCAAATATTAGGTTGGTGCAAAAATAATGACGTAATAATGTCGTTTTTTGACGTTAAAAAATACGTCAAAAAACGACATTATTACGTCATTATTTTTGCACCAACCTAATACAAAGGAAAAGAATTTATCTAAACTTAATCTAAAATTGTCACAACTATTTAAAAAACAATAAGAGAATTAATGAAGGCAAAATAACAAAAAGCAGGATTTTACAAAATAGACTGTAAAAAACAATCCAAGAAATATGATGTGAGACACCTAGAAATTTAAATAACAGATATGAACATAAGAGTTATCTTTTACAAAATAACACACTCAGTATATAGTTGTTCATCATGATAGGTTTGACCATAAATTTGACTTCAAGATTGCAGTTTTGATTAAAAGAGAAAGAAATTTATTCAGGCAAAATGTATTGAAAGTCCACTAATTTTGGATTCCTCTCTGGTAAATTTATGTCCAGAGTCATATAGAATATCTCCTTTCTTCACAAAATTACAGTGGGATATTTAAAAACAATAACAACAAAAATATGAAAAAACTAAATACTGGACATCAAGGTTTAAATTTAAATCAGTTCAGTGTAACTGTTTGCTTTATTTTCTCACCTCTTCAATATTAATATATAAGATTGATTCCATCAATAAAACCATTATTAGTCAGAAGTTCTTTCCATTTTGTCTTTTCATTTTAGATATAAATAAAATATGTA
Organism: Acanthosepion lycidas; assembly: GCA_963932145.1. NCBI lineage: Eukaryota > Metazoa > Mollusca > Cephalopoda > Sepiida > Sepiidae > Acanthosepion > Acanthosepion lycidas. The sequence continues at coordinate 108,735,447 of OZ010580.1, read as the reverse complement.
TGTAAAAACTACATAATTTTACTGTAGTTCTCAACTAAAAGTTTTTCCATATATTATTTAAGTATATATACCTTGCACTGTTTGTAGTGTCTACAAATTTTGTCTATATTATATATATATAGACAAAATTTTGCCATGTATGTGTGTGTGTGTATATATATATATATATATATATATATACATACACACACACACGCAGAGCAATATTTAACAGACTTTTGCTTATTATTGAGATTTTGATTTATACAAACATTAAAAACAAATTCTTATTCTTTATCCTATAATCAATCACATTGAATTAGATATGAGATATACATCATGCTTATATTTGTGTTTGTAACTTTGTAAATATTACTGGGAAAAATATTAATGTTGGGAAATTGTTATTTGAGAAAATACATTAAATTCAAAGAATGAACAAGATAAAAAAATGTTTCTAACATGTAGTATTTATATGTGTAAGATGAGGTATCATTAAAATTTAGAAATATGCTTGGAATAATATCCTAAAATCATTATGTTATACATGCTTCTGTTTTCAGCAAGTAATAGAGAATGAAGACACTCAACATATTTGTAATTCAGCTGATATCATTGGAAAATAAATAAATCAAAACATCTTCAGAAAAATTACTAGATTAGCCTAAACAAATCACTAAATTATGATATCCAAGATGTTACATTTTTTGTAAATAAAAACCTATCTGATGATGAAAAGTGAAAACTATGAAATGAATAATGAGGAATACTCACCCTTTCAAGTTCTTCCCGTAAAGAAAAAATAGACTTTTCACGCAAGAGAACCAATTCTTCAAGATACTGATAACGAAGTTTCTTCCTTGCTCGACATTCTCTTGCACTCTGTCTGCTTCTTTCCAATCGTGCCTTCTGGTCTATCTTAGATGGTTTTCGCCCTCTTCTTCCTGCTCTTTTAACTGGTCTTTCAGCAGACATTCTCTGCAATTGAAAAATAAATTGGATCACTTTCAAGTAAGTAAAAAGTGGTACAACTAAAAATGACAATTAGATAATAAAGGATATCTTTAGAGAACACACATTATATATATATATATATATATATATATATATATATATATATATATATATATATATATATAATAGGCTTAAACACTAATATTCCATGGTCATAATTTATTCCATTGGAATCGTAAATACAATCCAATTCATCAAACCTACAAATTCAAAAAGAAAACAGAAAAGAACAACTCCAGAAATAAAAATAGAATTTAGAGAGAGTGTAAGTATGAGAGTGTGGGACGAATGTTAGAGCTAAAGAGAGGCGTAAAATACGAGAGAAGGTGGGAGATTAAAACTTAACTTTTTTCATTTTATTTACCACTAATATTATATATATATATATATATATATATATATATATATATATATATATATATATATATATATATATGGACATGACACATTGATGGTGCTTCAATGTTGGTAACAATGTTGAAATTTGCATTCTTACACTAGTTTCCAAATAACTACATAGTACAGACACTTGCTAGTGGCAGACTACTGAAATCCACAGCAGAAATCTAAATAAATGTGGCACAAGTTGTGTGAATATGGACTGTTTGGAATTGTTTATGATGAGCATACACTAGACAGATTTCTATCTCTGGCATAACATTGTAATGCATATCTCCAGTATAGTCATAAGGTCTCTTGAATTACTGCTCTGTAGTGTTCAATGATGAGAACAATTTCTGCTTTCATACAAGCAAAGGTCATGTGTAAAACAGATACTTGGGGAGCAACATCTTCCAGAGTGTATTCACCAATAAAACAAACTCCTGGCATCATGTATTTTTGTTTTTTTTTTATTTCACCCCAAGCAAGACAATAATACCGCTAAGACACGAGGGGATTACTAGAAATGAAGGAGAAGGAGAAAGGATAAAAAAAAGGACAGAATTCAAGAAGACTACAATTGGCATTGCATTTAAATTTTTAAGATTGTAGGTAGCAGAAAAGTAAAAAACAGGAACAGGTGAGAAATGTGAGAAAAGAAAGTAATAGAATGGAATTAATGGAATAGAACACATGTATAAATTTAGCTATTTCGACAGTAATATGGTGAGACCTAGTTGCCAATCTAGTAGAATGCTTAAATTCATGCAGTTGATGCACTAAAAAAGAAAGCTCATGAGAACAATTGCCATGAAAATATTTAAAGGAAAGACATAAGGAAGTCATTTCACTGTAAAAGGACTAATAATAATAATACAGACCCTTCTTTGGATTTTGACAAGAATCTCAAGAGCAGAAGCACCATGCCAGATATAGCTGCAATATTCAATGCATGGAAAATGGTAGATTTGTAAACATGCTAAAGATTCTGGTGAGAAAAACTGTCTGGCATAACACAGTGATCCAACTTCCATAGCAATGGACCTAGCAATTGATTCAATATAATAAGTGGAAAATATGAGACAAAGAAAGTGCTATGAATTGTTCTCCTGGATGTTAGCATCAGCCATGCTGATGGAAGGCAAAAAAGTTTTCCGTTATGACTAAAAGATAATTGTTTCATTTTGGTGGTGTTAAAATTTACATGTCATTTCTTGCCAATGTTAACAACTGATTGGAGGTAAATTTTCAGATCAGCTGCCAGTTTTACTTATTCATACCTGTTGCACTTACTATTAAGACAGGATTGAATAGTTGTGTCATTAGCATAAATATCTAGTTAGGAACTGATGATATTGGGAAGGTCGTTGAAGAAGATAAGAAACAACATTGGTTCAAGGATAAAGCCTTAGTAGACCCCAACATTATTATGAAATGATTGAGAAGTGTATCCATTCAAAATGACCTTCGTTACATGATTTGTTAAAAATGATTGGATTAAGCCAATTATTTGTCCAGTGATAACATAGCATTTGAGCTTGTGGAAAAGGCCAACATTCCAAAATCTGTCAAACATCTTCAAGATATCTAATGCTACAGCCCAAACATTGACATTCTTATCTAAAGCCTGATAGACAAATTCAATAATAACCATTAACACATCACTGGTAGATCTAGCAAAATGAAAGTCATACTGTTTACTTGAAAGAAGGCTGTGTGAAGTGAGATGCTTAACCAATTCAAAGTTGATTTAAAACTCTCAGACTTTGCTAAAAAGAGGTAAAAGACTAATAAGGTGATAACTTGAGGGATCAGAAGGTTCACCAGAGTTCTTAAAGACAGGAACTACAGAAGAGGATTTCCAATATGCTAGAAAACAAGAAGCAACGAGGCATTTATCATAGATTTTGGAGAGAACAGAAGCCAGTTCAGAAGCACGTTTCCTTAAGACAATTGTAGAGATACTGTTGAATTTGCAAGCCTTGTGGGAATCTAGTTTGGAGATAATAGAAGAAACTATGGACGGAATTATGTCATCACTCAGTAGAGATAACTGATGAGTAGTCAAGTGTGCGGTTGGAAGAGAATTTCCAAGCAAAGCATTCTACTTTATCTGAAATAAATGACTACTTCAAACTGATTAAAGAGAAAAGAGACTGAGGATTTGCTCTTGTTGTAACTAGTAATCTTTAGAACCAAACTTATGAGAGTCTATAGGGTATCTCATTCTATTATCTTACACTCATTATGAGCAGATATAAAGAGGCATCTGTTATGATTGGACCTGTTGAGATGGTATAACAGCTGAACAGGCAGGAGTGAACCATGGTGAAGATTGTAGTTTCACTTGATATTTCCATGCTGCCATATGGTAGCTTTGATTTCTAGCTTTCATCTGGGAAGAGACCTCAGTGGAACATTTCTTGACAGGATGATTAAAAATATCATACCAAGGGGCATAGAGCAAAGAAAATCACAAAATGAGTCCCAATCAGTACAAATATATCCTATTAATAGGGGGTTTCTGCAGAAAGAAATATCTACAGATACTATCATGGTTGGAGTTACCAAGAGAACAGAGCTTCAGTGCATGGCATGGATCCTGGGAGAAAGTAAGGAACAGATCAAATAGAGAAGCATATCCATCAGAACTACTAGGGAAACAAGTAGGGAAATCTACTGTGAGAGTGAGAGTGAAAGGGATTGTGCAATTGAGAAGTTCAGCAAGATCAGTAGCATTAGAGTGATGAAGCCACTTGGCACAATGGGCATTGAAGTTGCTAAACACAATGATATTTGCAGAAGAATGTACAGAGAAGGCCTTATCTAAACTCTCAGAAATTCTATCTAGCAAGCAATACTCATGAGAGGAAGGGGAATGATAAAAAAAGAAAAGATAACTGACTGAGTTTAATAGTGAAAGTTGGAAGCACATATAAGAACAATCTGGAGACTCAGGAGAGAGTTCCCTTACCACAGGGAGATGTTTTCAAGCATAAACAGGCCATGCATGTGGACACTAGAGTCCTTTTGAAAGATAGCCAGGAACAGGGAATTCAGTGGAATTTAGATTATTTTCACAAAGAGCTAGGATGTCTGGAGAATGTTCCAAAAGAAATGATTCTGCATTGCAGAAATTGGCACATATACCACAAATATTGGAGCAAAAATGGTAGAAGGGCTTAGGTATATTTTTCCAAACTGGTTTACTTTTATTTTGTTTAATAGTTTTGACCATGATATAATTTTAAGGTGGAAGAGATCAAGAATAATAGTAACTATCATGAAATGTCACATAAGCCAGTTGGAAGTTGGCACAGATTTCAGCATAGGGTTGTCCACTGAAAGGGACATCCATCCATGTATGACATGGTACTGCAAGAACCCCAATATTATGTAACTGCTGATCACAGCAGCCTCTTTAAGCATTACCTAAGAGTTTAGGCTCCTTACTGCCAGTCAGGATAAAGCAAACAGAAAACTTCCAACAAAGTCATAGCCTCCAACCAGTCATATTACCAAAAACATTATAGCCACACTTAATAAGGCCTCAGAAAAAGATACTGGGAACAAGGGATAAACAGATATTCCTGTTCAAAATATGGGTAAGGAGTGTGGACTGGGTGACAGGTCTATCTACTCCAATTGAAAAATATAAAAATAAAAAGATAAATAAATGAATATTGATTAGTAAATAAAATCTTGGCATGTAGGTGGAGATGTTAGAAGTATACAGTCAATCTACTGTGTAATTAAAGTGTATGTACTCTGGTAGGGATAGTTACCTCATTATGTAGTCACTGTTTCCTAATGAATTAAATTAACAATTAAATCTTCATAAGTTGGGTAAAAACAGCAAAAACAAAAAAAATGACATACATAAATAAATATAGTACTACATGATAAAAAAATTAAAGATCTGAGTGAGAATAGTGGGACATCAAGCATAGGATTAGCTTTGAGTACATGTATTTAGGAAGAGTTAGTTAGGGAACTGTAAGTATATTATTAACTATTAAGTTTTAACTTCTAAGTTGTCATATCTCTAATAATCAAGTGTAAAATTAAATTACCCTTATTACCGATATTATTACAAAGAAATTTTTTTTTCTTTAAGCAAATGAAGGTTTTCTATAAAGTCAATTCAAGATTAGTCCCCAAAAGTAAAAGAATAAACAGAATAGGTAAAGAGATGCTAAGAACACTAATGTGCATTTGTTTGAAGTCAGACTAGTTTATTAAATGTTTCAAATTTTAATTAACTTGGCATCACTTAAAGTGGAAGTATCTTTTATTGCCAAAGACCCTTCCATTCCACCCTACTTTCTGATCAGGTGTGTTTGGATGGGGGTCAAACAGATAAGGAAAGAAAGAAATATTTATATTACAGACAGGTTGAATAACAAGCTTTCTTTTTTTTTTTAACTTTTTCTTCTTTTCTTTCAAAGAAGGTACACAAAAATGAACTTTTCACTTTAAAGATTCATCAATCTCCAAAAAATGATGAGTTAGGTAAATACATTAAATGCAGCTATGTGTGAAGAAATATTTTTAAATAAACCACAACAGGAACAAATTATTATATAAAAAAATAAAAAATTCTATTAAATACAATTACATCAAATAGACTGGAGCAGGAAGCAATGATACTAACACTACTACCACTAATATTATAACTTAATTATAAGTTACAATTCTTCCTTGGTGAGGTTTGTAGAGAGAATATTAAACAGTGTCATGTCCAACCCATAATGCAACAAGAAGGCAATGTTCAGTTCCAGCAGGATAATGTCAACCCACATGATGCCTATGTTACACAACATGCAAGTTTAACAACATCCTTGTCCAACACAAGCATCAAAATTGTCCTCCAAATGAGTCAAATTTTACTTTAAATTTATTTCATACAAATGATGAATGAAAACTAAGAATTATAATGTCAGCTTTTGAAAATTAAAATAACTGATTTAAAAAAGCATAACATGAATGAATGATGTATTTAGTTTTGTAAACTAAATTAAATTGTTTCCCTAATAATACATTTTTTAACCATGAATATTATTAGGTTGGTGCAAAAATAATGACATAATAATGTTGTTTTTGACGTTAAAAAATACGTAAAAAAACAACATTATTACGTCATTATTTTTGCACCAATCTAATATATTGACTAAGAAAAGTCTTACAGATTTGTCATTTAAAAT
>OZ010580.1:108540206-108682706 GCA_963932145.1 Acanthosepion lycidas | reverse complement strand
GGTTGACCTCAAACTTTTTGCATATAATGTATATGTATGAAGATGAGTGCAGAAGGAATTTCACAGGATTAAGTATAATAAAACTTACTGGTAAAAAATATAATAAAAAATAATAATTTGACCAGTTTCAATTTTTTTATAGCTAAATGTTCATTTTTATTGTTTCACTTTTCATGCAGTTGACCTTTTTGATTGATTGGAAAAATGCCAGTCGATATCCAGCTTTAATCTTATTTTTCATCAATGTTTGCTTCTTCATGGGCTGTATTGGTTGGCTAGCCCAATTTGCTGGCACTGCAAGGGAAGACATTGTTTGTAAAGCAGATAAGACTGTACGCATTGGAGAGCCTCAACCTGGGTAAGCTTTGTTTGTAATCACATAATTCTTTACTGTTTCTAATCTTAAAGTAAACTTAAAATTAAATAAATATTAAAAGAGAGAACTACATGCTAAGTAAAAATGTTGATGTTTCAATTGTCTATAGATAATGAAAATGATGCTATCTGACTTAGAAAACAACTTTTTAAAATCATTTTAATATTCCACAATACATATTGATATTATTTAGTATTTTAGATCTGATTTGTATATAAATAGGCCATGATAGCAGTTAACTACAGTATCCAATTAACTAGTTAAAGAACTAATATTTTTGCTTCATGTTAAGTATGTTGATATATAACAGCTGAAATGAAATGCCACATGGCAATAAAGATAGATTGAATTTTAGGGATGAAATTTAATCAGTTACAATATTTGATAAGTTAAAATATCTGGTAGGCTAATATATTCAAACTCTATAGACTACCAGTAATTGTAACTTGACAAACTTCATAATCTATTCTATGATATAAAACAAAATGTAATTTTTTATGGGTCACACAACCTGATTTCCTCATAGTAATAAAATATTCTGATGTTATAATAACAGGATGCATTGCTTGATACAAATATGAATAAATAGAAGTGATTAGATTGTTTAGATGATTTTATTTTAATGATTTAAAAAGCAGACTTTTTTCTTATAGGCAGATGTTATAATGATTGTATAAGCTTGTAATTTCTGCTTAATAATATTCTAAGGAAATACTGGAACAAGATTAGTGAAGAAAAGGTTTAATCACATGAAGGACATGGATTAATAATACAATAATGGTGAATACCATAGTTCAGTGCAGCAATGTGTACAACTGAATGTTACACCTTATGACCCCTGTTCCTATGAGCAGACATCCTACTCATGATGAATAAACAATTACTGTAGAGAAGGTCAGCTGTCTTTCTACACAACACCTCCTTTTTTAAGATATGAATTCTCTTTTGAATGTATATTTTCTTCTTTTCGAGTTCACTTTTTCTTTTACTAACACAGTGTGTTTTAGTATTTATATCTGGAGTTGGCAAGTCAAATGTAACATATAGCACTTCCATAGGTTCTTTGTTGGGTTTTTATTTCCTTGACATATTTTGATTTTAATTGGTTTAGATGTCTTTTTTGTCACCAATTTTGACCTTGTACCATATACATCATCCTGCCAATGTGAGTTACTATTTCACCATCTTCCCTGCCTTGTAAATCCGGATTAAAATCTCATCTCCATCTTTGAAGATTTTATAGTTAATTTTGTACTATGGTAACTTTTTAACTTCTTTTCAGGTAGTAATTTGTCAAACACTGATTTTTGTATTAACAAAATGTTCAACCTGACCATTTGATCTAAGGTAGTATGGTGTCATTGTTATATGCTTAACTGCATAATATTTGCAGAATTTTGAAAGTCACTCAAAGTAAATTGTGTGCCATTGTTAGACACTATAGTATCCTGTACTCCAAATCTCAAAAACAGTTCATGAAGAAAATTTAGTTACAGTGAAAGTAGGTCTTATACATGTAAATATTTCAGACCATTTTGAAAAACTGTCAAAGACAATCAAGTTATACACACCATTCAAAGGTCCCACATAATCAACATGCAACCTAGACCAAGGTTTATCAGTATAAGGCCAGGGTTGATAATTTACAGGTGGTAGTTTTGCCACTTGAGCACAACCTCTGCATGACTTAACTAAATTTTGAATATCGTAGTTCATTTTAGGCCAATATACATAACTTCTCATAAGAATGTCCAATACGAAACTACTTTAAAATTATTTTTGCTAGGCAGCAGGAATTACTACTTTTTTGCAGTGTGCATTCACAGATGGAAAAAGACTTATTATTTTCAGTAACACCTAGTTTAATTTTTCTTTCTTTCCATCTCACTTTTATGTCATCATTTTCAAAATGTAGTCATCCATCTTGGAATGTATTTTAATTTCATCCAAAGTCACAAAATACTTTTTATCTCATTTTCAGAAATTGAAGAAGCAATCACTGTCTCCTCAAAAGGTTCCTTAAATTTTAGGATTAATCTGAACAAACCATCTATCTGTATGTCCCAATTTCTTTGATGGTAAATACTCTGTCTTAAAAACATAGTTTAGTAAAATCATTCCACAATGTTGCAATCTGTTAGCAGTACATCTCGGAATACCTTTTTAGAATCAAAAATAGACAATAATGGGCTGTGATCCATTAGCAGAATAAATTTCCTACCGTGCATCATTTTGTGAAATTTTTCACTGTAAAAATAATAGCTAACACTTTTTCAATTTGACTATAAATTTTTTTCAGTTGCTATTAGCATTCTAGATGCCTGGGCAACTGCTTTTATTTTACCATCCTTAAATTTATGACAAGAAATGCCATAACTACTAACATCTGAATACATATAGGAAGACTGATACTACATGAATTTACTTTAGAACAGGTTGGGGGGCCTTTTCCTGATGTTCTTGATTGTGTCCCAGATTGACTTGATAGTCTTATCCTATGTAACCAGTTGCTGGAGTGTTGTCAGATGATAGTGTAATTAAGTTTTGCTGTTGTGTTATGCCTGGCTATAACAAGTAAAGAATCTTGACTGAATTCAGGAACAAGGACTTATGACCATATCAAAAAACACTGGTTCTTGTATAATCATTAAAGTTAAGCAATGTTGAGCCTGATCATTACCTAGATGGATGACTGCTTGGGATTAAGCATGGATCTGTAGGTAATGTAATAGGTAACAGCTTGGAGAGCCATGTTACAATTCCAGTTGGCTTCATTATATTCACATGTGCCAATACCCTATGGAAAGCTATGATTCCATCTCTTCTCTGAGATATGGATTAATTAGCAGGACATATATCAGTAAATCATTATTATCTCAAAAAAATTCTTACAATCAAAAAATATTTTCTGCCTGCAAGGGTTGATAAACTGTAAAAAAAGAAATCAATCAATCAGAAACAAGGTGCATTAAGTTAAACAAGTAAAACGTAATAAAAATATAACTCCGTCATTGAATTTTGTTGGAAGTATTGAATAAGCAGTTCTAAGTATCATTGAAAATATTTTTATACATAAGTTAATATTTTCAGGTATATGGATTGGGAAATAATTTATAAAAAAAAAAAAAATGAAAGAGTGAAGAAAAAAAAAATGGAATGTATGATTTAAGTAATTCCTCCTTTATACTTCATGTCCTCTGTAAAATGCATACTATTGAAATTATAAGTGGTCTACCAGAATTCTCTATTATAATTATTTTCCAGATGTTTTGGATTTTTATTAACACATTCATTGTTGCTATTCTGATTTGATAACATCACAGATTGGAAAATAAAAAAATTATAAATTTAAAAATTTATTATACATATCTTGCTCTATTATAAATAATTTATAGGAATTAAATAAGAATACATGGAACATTTTGTACTTCAGATTGTGAATTTCAAGCTTACATTAACAGGGGACATAATTTGGATTGAAAAATAGCTTTGTATGATTAAAGTTCTTGGAAATAAAAATAATGCTCTTATTTTTACAAACAAGTTGTGTCTGTTGTAGATCTGGTGAGAGTGCTTCCTGTACAATTGTGTTTTTGTTGGTCTATTACTTTATGATGGCTGGAGTCGTATGGTTTGTCATGTTGGCTTATGCATGGCACATCACATTTAAGGCACTTGGTACTCCACGTGATATTCTCACTGGCAAGACAGCATATTTCCATATCATTGCTTGGTGTGTTCCACTTGTTCTTTCAATCATCTGTCTAGCATCCTCAGAGGTAAGTTACTATTTATAATAAAATTTAAAGTTAGCTTTGGAATAGAGATTTTTATTGGGGTACAGAGCTGTTATAATAAATCTATTTCCATTTAATTAACTTTATAGAATAGATGTAATTTCATTTGACATTAAGGTCTAAAATTCTAATAAAAATTGTGCTGCTAACTAAAATCTATAGTTTTCACTTTTTCTACTATCACTTGTTGACAGTAAGGTTTCGCTATTTTGAATGTGTTATGGAGTGGTTTCACAGTGGAGGCTTGTATTTGTACTAAGTTGGTCCTAAAATAGGTTCAACGTACAAAATGTTAGGAACTTGATATAATAGGTAATGACGCAGAGAAATCTAGTTGTGGTCGCTGATACTTTAGTATCCAACTAACGGTCATCCGGCATTGACTAACTGACCCACTGAGCGACTGACTTGTTACTCTTAACTACTCCTACTTATTATAGGTGTGAGAGTCTATTAACTATAGAATAGGTGTGTTCCACTATAACAGAATGGTTTTTGATTAAAAATTTTTATCACCATCAGTCATTTGCAAAAGCTCCAGTAAGTTAGTAAGATTATGAAAATCATTAATATTTTGGCTATTTCACCTTTCCTTCAGCTTTGCCCATTTTGTATTTTCTTATTTTTTTCCCCCCTTCAATTTTTCCATCCTTTTGTCTTTTCTTTTTATCTCTTTTATTTGCCCATTTCCTAGTCTTTTCATATTTTCATTTTCCTTTTTCCACTATTTTGTTTTTTTCTCATTTTGGTTGTTGTATTTTTGCATTTTTTTTTATTTTCTAATTTTTTTGCTTTTCTCTTCTTCCCTATATTTTATTTTTGTATTTTCTTCATTTGTGAGCCACAATATTTCATATTTCTCCTCTTCTGCCAATCTTACCATTTTGCCTGTTTTCTACATTTGGCCATTTTTCTGGTTTTCACAACTTTCAATTTTTTCCTGTTTTCTGCATAATGTCATTTTTCTTGATCTTTTCCATTCTTGCAGTTTTCTACAAATAATCATGTTTTCATTTTTTTCCATTTCTAGCATTTCTCCTTTTTTCTCCATTTTTACCAATGTTTGATTTCTCCTTATTTCTCCAATTTGTCATTTATTCAATTTTCTCCATTCTATCATTTCTCCTTTTCTCTGCATTCTGTCATTTCTCCTTTTCTCTGCATTCTGTCATTTCTCCTTTTCTCTCCATTCTGTGATTTCTCCTTTTCTCTCCATTCTGTCATTTCTCCTTTTCTCTCCATTCTGTCATTTCTCCTTTTCTCTCCATTCTGTCATTTCTCCTTTTCTCTCCATTCTGTCATTTCTCCTTTTCTCTCCATTCTGTCATTTCTCCTTTTCTCTCCATTCTGTCATTTCTCCTTTTCTCTCCATTTTGCCATTTCCCCTTTTCTCTCCATTTTGCCATTTCCCCTTTTCTCTCCATTTTGCCATTTCCCCTTTTCTCTCCATTTTGCCATTTCCCCTTTTCTCTCCATTTTGCCATTTCCCCTTTTCTCTCCATTTTGCCATTTCCCCTTTTCTCTTCATTTTGCCATTTCCCCTTTTCTCTTCATTTTGCCATTTCCCCTTTTCTCTTCATTTTGCCATTTCCCCTTTTCTCTTCATTTTGCCATTTCCCCTTTTCTCTTCATTTTGCCATTTCCCCTTTTCTCTTCATTTTGCCATTTCCCCTTTTCTCTTCATTTTGCCATTTTCCCCTTTTCTCTTCATTTTGCCATTTCCCCTTTTCTCTTCATTTTGCCATTTCCCCTTTTCTCTTCATTTTGCCATTTCCCCTTTTCTCTTCATTTTGCCATTTCCCCTTTTCTCTTCATTTTGCCATTTCCCCTTTTCTCTTCATTTTGCCATTTCCCCTTTTCTCTTCATTTTGCCATTTCCCCTTTTCTCTTCATTTTGCCATTTCCCCTTTTCTCTTCATTTTGCCATTTCCCCTTTTCTCTTCATTTTGCCATTTCCCCTTTTCTCTTCATTTTGCCATTTCCCCTTTTCTCTTCATTTTGCCATTTCCCCTTTTCTCTTCATTTTGCCATTTCCCCTTTTCTCTTCATTTTGCCATTTCCCCTTTTCTCTTCATTTTGCCATTTTTTCTTTTATGTCATTTCCATTTTGCCATTTCTCTTTTTTTTCCTCCATTCTGTCATTTCTGATTTTTTTTCCTCCATTCTGTCATTTCTGATTTTCTTCCTCCATTCTGTCATTTCTGATTTTTTTTCCTCCATTCTGTCATTTCTGATTTTTTTTTCCTCCATTCTGTCATTTCTGATTTTTTTCCTCCATTCTGTCATTTCTGATTTTTTTCCTCCATTCTGTCATTTCTGATTTTTTTTTCCTCCATTCTGTCATTTCTGATTTTTTTTCCTCCATTCTGTCATTTCTGATTTTTTTTCCTCCATTCTGTCATTTCTGATTTTTTTTCCTCCATTCTGTCATTTCTGATTTTTTTTCCTCCATTCTGTCATTTCTGATTTTTTTTCCTCCATTCTGTCATTTCTGATTTTTTTCCTCCATTCTGTCATTTCTGATTTTTTTTCCTCCATTCTGTCATTTCTGATTTTTTTTCCTCCATTCTGTCATTTCTGATTTTTTTTCCTCCATTCTGTCATTTCTGATTTTTTTTCCTCCATTCTGTCATTTCTGATTTTTTTTCCTCCATTCTGTCATTTCTGATTTTTTTCCCTCCATTCTGTCATTTCTGATTTTTTTTCCTCCATTCTGTCATTTCTGATTTTTTTTCCTCCATTCTGTCATTTCTGGTTTTTTTTCCTCCATTCTGTCATTTCTGATTTTTTTCTCCATTCTGCCATTTCTCATTTTTGTCTCCATTCTGCCATTTCTCATTTTTGTCTCCATTTTGCCATTTGTCTCCATTTTGCCATTTTTTCTTTTATGTCATTTCCATTTTGCCATTTCTCATTTTTTTCTCCATTCTGTCATTTCTCATTTTTTTCTCCATTCTGTCATTTCTCATTTTTGTCTCCATTTTGCCATTTCCCCGTTTCTCTCCATTTTGCCATTTCCCCGTTTCTCTCCATTTTGCCATTTCGCCATTTCTCATTTTTTTTCTCCGTTCTGTCATTTCTCATTTTTTTTCTCCGTTCTGTCATTTCTCATTTTTTTTCTCCGTTCTGTCATTTCTCATTTTTTTCTCCGTTCTGTCATTTGCCTTTCTTTCACCAAGTTACAGTCTGTGCTTTTTTTCACCAAGTGACTGTCCTTTTATCAGTAATTTACTACTTCTCATTTTTCTCCCTTTTGCCATTTCTCCTCCTTTTATCAGTTTTGGCACTTTTCCATTTGTGGCAGAGCACAATGGTCGCCCTTGAAATATTAATAGTTATAGTAATATAGAATTTTGTTTATAATCTGTGGTGAAGTTTGTGCCCAGAGAATTTGTGCTTCATCAGAATTATAAATATAAAATGTCAAAACAATAGTGTTTATATGAACTATGGAATACCAATTGTGAAGCAGAGACTGTTCATTTAATCATGAAAGGGGAGAGGTCAGTAATCAGGTTGTATTCTAAGTTTACCAACACCCAGGGTTTTTGTCACTAACACCGTGTTTATTTAAGCATTTGTTTGTGTGAAAACAGTCGAGTCAGTCAAACATGTTGAAATTGGAGCTGGGTGAAGTGAGTTGACAAGCAGTCAACCAGAGAGAGAGAGATAGGCAGTTAGAGTGAAAGTGTCTGCTTGCTGCTGTAATAAGGGAGGAAGTGAACTCTAGTTATCTGCAATATTGGCACAATGCTGCCAGTGAACCCCCTTATATCCTGATAATGAAATAATTATGGCAACTACTAAGAAGAAAAATGGTGAACCAGAAAACTACTTCTCTCCTTTCAGAATTATTTGCAATATTTGTGGGTTTTTCATAAACACTACTTTCTTGTAAAAGAAGCATTATTCTTTTTGTACCAATTTCTTCCTTATATACATATACATAAATTTTTCTTTGGACTCAAATCAACTTGTTCATATATGATTTTTCTGCTTGGCTCGATTCTTGCTCCAACGAACAAGCTGAATCTTCCAGGATCTACAATTTGTTAATTGCTCTCCAGTATCAAAAAGATCACAACGTGGCTGGAAAGTGATATTGAATCAACATTGTGAACCGGAGACTTTTTATTGAACATGTAATACTGGACCAGGACAGGACCAATGGCCGGTCTTGTAGAGTACATCAATCCAGTCGGGTCAGGATTAGTCTCATTTTTTGGCATTTCCCCATTTTTGCCATTTCTTCCTTTTTTTTTTTTTTAATTTATCCCATTTTTCATTTTTTTTTTCTCTTTTGCCCTTTTCCCTTCTTTTCTTGTCATTTTTTCCAACTCCTTTTCTCACTTTTGCCATTTTTCTCCATTTTTGCCATTTTTCCTTTTCTTACCAATTTACCATTTCTTCATTTTTTAATAATTTTCCACTTTCTTCTTTTGCCATATATCCTTTTTTTTTTCTACATTTTGCCATTTCCCCTTTTTTGAATATTTTTCTCCAAAATACTATTTCTCCTTTTTTCTATTTCACCCATTTATTTTCACCATTTCTCTTTTTTGCTTTTTGCCATTTTTCTTTTTTTTCCTTTTTTTCAATTTTCCTGTTTTCTTCATTTTTGCCATTTCTCCATTTCTGTCATTTCTTTTTTTTTATTTTTCTCCATTTTTACCATTTCTCCTTTTTTTTTTCTTTCATTTGCAATTTCTTTATTCTCTCATTTGCCATTTCTGCTTTATTCTCGTTTTTTTGCCATTTCTGCTTTATTCTCATTTTTTTGCCATTTCTGCTTTATTCTCGTTTTTTTGCCATTTCTGCTTTATTAGGTAACTCCATGAGATCACTAAAATAAGAGCATAGCATGATGAAAAAGACACCAAACTTGACGAAAACAAACATTTTATCATCTAAATGCTTATGTTATTATTAAGAGGAAAGACCAAAGTTTTTTTTAATTATTTTTAAAAATTTTTCTTTCTTTTTAGAACATTCTAAATTTTGATTCAAAAAACCTTTTTTCTCTTTGTATCACCGGAACTAGTAAAATAACATATACAATTTTTAGCACATTTTTTTTTTGTATGACATACATTAATTTGGAATATCTTGCAAACTTAAAAATAATTGTCAGATGTTAATGAAACTTTCAGAAACTATTCATAGATGATCAAAATTATTATAAATATGTTTTTTTTATTTATTAAAGTCATGGAAGAAGTATTTTTTTTATATTTATACTCACCCCCTCCATAACTAATTTTATGAAAACACTAGAAATTCGATCGCATTGAGTTTAGTGATTACAATAGTTAAAAGCACAAGGCTCCATTTTTGCCATTCTCCTTTTTTTTCTCCATTTTTGCCATTTCTGCTTTTTCCTCTCTTTTGCCATTTCTGCTTTTTCCTCTCTTTTGCCATTTCTGCTTTTTCCTCTCTTTTGCCATTTCTGCTTTTTCCTCTCTTTTGCCATTTCTGCTTTTTCCTCTCTTTTGCCATTTCTGCTTTTTCCTCTCTTTTGCCATTTCTGCTTTTTCCTCTCTTTTGCCATTTCTGCTTTTTCCTCTCTTTTGCCATTTCTGCTTTTTCCTCTCTTTTGCCATTTCTGCTTTTTCCTCTCTTTTGCCATTTCTGCTTTTTCCTCTCTTTTGCCATTTCTGCTTTTTCCTCTCTTTTGCCATTTCTGCTTTTTCCTCTCTTTTGCCATTTCTGCTTTTTCCTCTCTTTTGCCATTTCTGCTTTTTCCTCTCTTTTGCCATTTCTGCTTTTTCCTCTCTTTTGCCATTTCTGCTTTTTCCTCTCTTTTGCCATTTCTGCTTTTTCCTCTCTTTTGCTGTTTTCCATCTTTGCAATTTACTTCCTTTTTCTTTCTTTTTCCCATTTCTCTTTTCTCACCACTTTTTTCAATTTCTCCTTTTTTCTCCCATTTTATATCTTTACTCATTTTACAGTTTCACCTTTTTCTCTATTTCTGCTGTTTTTCCTTTTCTCCCATTTTTGCTATTTCTGCTTTTTTCTAAATTTTTCCAGTTTTCTCCAATTTTGTTATTTATCCATTTTTCTCATTTTTTCACTTTCCTCCATTTTGCCATTTCTCCTTTTCCCTCTCATTTTGCCATTTCTCCTTTTCCCTCTCATTTTGCCATTTCTCCTTTTCCCTCTCATTTTGCCATTTCTCCTTTTCCCTCTCATTTTGCCATTTCTCCTTTTCCCTCTCATTTTGCCATTTCTCCTTTTCCCTCTCATTTTGCCATTTCTCCTTTTCCCTCTCATTTTGCCATTTCTCCTTTTCCCTCTCATTTTGCCATTTCTCCTTTTCCCTCTCATTTTGCCATTTCTCCTTTTCCCTCTCATTTTGCCATTCTTCCATTTTTGTCATTCACTTTTTAACTCCATTTTTGCCATTCACCTGTTTTTTTTCTCTCTTTTTGCCATTCACCTGTTTTTCTCTTTGTCATTTCTGCTTTATTCTTTGTCTTGCCACTTCTTTTTTCTGTCTTTTGTCATTTCTCCCTTATACTTAATTACCATTTTTTTCCATTTTCGTGAGACATAGAGTGTGAGAAAACCCCCACCCCACCCCGAGGTGGATTTAGTAATCAACAGTGCTAAAGAATTAGGATGAAGGTGCTAATTACTTGGCTAGAACGGATTCCGGAGTAATTCCAGAAATAAGTTTATTTTTTTTTTTGTTCTTAATAATTGTTTCTGGGGTTGAGTTATTAGTTAATTAAATGTAATAATTCCAGAGTGATTAAGAGATGGATTTGTTAAAGTAAAGTTTGTGATAAATGGCAAATTGAACTTTTGGGTGGTCTGAATGGCGGAATTCAACCAGACAGGATAAGTGGTTTTGGCAAAATTCAAGTATACGTTGTCTGCGGAAGACCCAGCAGGAGGTCCGAATCCGATTTTAGTACCTCTTGAAAACTAGCTTCCCGCTGAGTTTCGGGGACCGGAAAAGCTTGCATGGTGGTCAAAGGCGATTTGCATATTAAAATTCGGGGGCAGTGACTAAAGATGGTTTAGCTCCACCTCTCTCTATATAAGCTGCCTGCACGCTTGAGTTAGGAGATCACAGATCGGAAAGAACATGGACAGAGATCGGAATGTGGCAGAACACGGAAGAGACAGCTTGTTGGAATTTGCTGGTCTGGTCTGTTGGTTGTCCTGTGTCAAGAAGACCGATCCGAACCAAGAGATAGAAATAGAACCCTTACGAATCCAGATAACTTCATTAACAAAGCTGTGAGAAAGCAGACTGCTATATCGTAAGGTGCAGATGAAGATCCATGAATTACTTCCCTTAGATCAGCCAAAATTGTTTAGGCAGAAATTTTCCTACTCTCTCTGTCACTTCCAACCCCAAACAAGTGAACCTCGTTACAACATTTTGTACTTGTGTAAATTCTTCAGTAGTGACATAAAAACAGGGGCCATTAAGGGCTTTTTGTATAGGAACCAAAAGAGTTGCTTATTTTTTCTTTTTCATGTCTTTGCATCTACGACAAGAAACTTTTTTTTGCATGAATAGTGAGTTCCTTTCAGCGTAATACCCAGCCATTTAATTCATCCTACCTCCGGATTGTTTTGAGAGATCAAAATACTGCTGTTCGGATCAAAAATTCACAACATAATGGTGGTTCCTTCAGTACACCGGAGGGAGGACCGGGTGGTTTACTTTTCGGCCAGAAGCACCGGAGAGACAGGACAGAGCTGCAACAGGCAGGGTTTATTACGTTAGATCTGGGTTTTTTTTCTCCAATTTTGTTGTTGAATGCAATTTCTCCTTTTTTTCTAGTTCACCAATTTCTTTTCATTAATTTGCCATTTTTCCTTTTTTCTCTTTTGCAATTTTTCCTATTTTTCTCCTTTGCCATTTTTCCATTTTTCTCTCTTTTACCATTTTTCCTTTTTGTTCTCTCTTTTACCATTTTTCTTTTTTGTTCTCTCTCTTACCATTTTACTGTTTTTTTCTCTTTTACCATTTTTTTTTTTTTTCTCTTTTGTCATTTTTACTTTTTTTTCTCTTTTAGCATTTTTCCTTTTTCTCTCTTTTAGCATTTTTCCTTTTTCTCTCTCTTTTAGCATTTTTCCTTTTTCTCTCTCTTTTAGCATTTTTCCTTTTTCTCTCTCTTTTAGCATTTTTTCTCTCTCTTTTAGCATTTTTTCTCTCTCTTTTAGCATTTTTTCTCTCTCTTTTAGCATTTTTTCTCTCTCTTTTAGCATTTTTTCTCTCTCTTTTAGCATTTTTTTCTCTCTTTTAGCATTTTTCCTTTTTCTCTCTTTTAGCATTTTTCCTTTTTCTCTCTCTTTTAGCATTTTTCCTTTTTCTCTCTCTTTTAGCATTTTTCCTTTTTATCTCTCTTGCCATTTTCCCTTTTTTTCCTCTCTTTCCGTTTTTTTCTCTCGTTTGCCATTTTCCTTTTTTTCTCTTTTTTGACTTTTTCCTTTTTTTTCTGTCTTTTGCCATTTTTTCTTTTTTTCTTTTGCCATTTTTTCTTTTTTTCTTTTGCCATTTTACCATTTTTTTTCTCTTGCCATTTTACCATTTTTTCTCTTTTTTTACCATTTTACCATTTTTCTCTCTTTTTTACCATTTTACCATTTTTCTCTCTTTTACCATTTTACCATTTTTCTCTCTTTTACCATTTTACCATTTTTCTCTCTTTTACCATTTTTCCTTTTTTCTCTCTCTTTTACCATTTTTCCTTTTTTCTCTCTCTTTTACCATTTTTCCTTTTTTCTCTCTCTTTTACCATTATTCCTTTTTTCTCTCTCTTTTAGCATTTTTCCTTTTTTTTTTTCTCTTTTAGCATTTTTTCTCTTTTAGCATTTTTTCTCTTTTAGCATTTTTTCTCTTTTACCATTTTTTCTCTTTTACCATTTTTTCTCTTTTACCATTTTTTCTCTATCTTTTGCCATTTTACCATTTTTTTCTCTCTTTTGCCATTTTTCCTTTTTTTTCTCTTTTACTATTTTCCGTTTTTTTTTCTCGTTTGACATTTTCCTTTTTTCTCTTACCATTTTTCTTTTTTCTCTATCTTTTGCCATTTTTCCTTTTTTTCTCTATCTTTTGCCATTTTTCCTTTTTTTCTCTATCTTTTGCCATTTTTCCTTTTTTTCTCTATCTTTTGCCATTTTTCCTTTTTTTCTCTATCTTTTGCCATTTTTCCTTTTTTTCTCTATCTTTTGCCATTTTTCCTTTTTTTGGCAAAAGATAGAGAAAAAAGGAAAAATGGCAAAAGATAGAGAAAAAAAGGAAAAATGGCAAAAGATAGAGAAAAAAAGGAAAAATGGCAAAAGGTAGAGAAAAAAGGAAAAATGGCAAAAGATAGAGAAAAAAGGAAAAATGGCAAAAGATAGAGAAAAAAAGGAAAAATGGCAAAAGATAGAGAAAAAAAGGAAAAATGGCAAAAGATAGAGAAAAAAAGGAAAAATGGCAAAAGATAGAGAAAAAAGGAAAAATGGCAAAAGATAGAGAAAAAAGGAAAAATGGCAAAAGATAGAGAAAAAAAGGAAAAATGGCAAAAGATAGAGAAAAAAAGGAAAAATGGCAAAAGATAGAGAAAAAAGGAAAAATGGCAAAAGATAGAGAAAAAAGGAAAAATGGCAAAAGATAGAGAAAAAAAGGAAAAATGGCAAAAGATAGAGAAAAAAGGAAAAATGGCAAAAGATAGAGAAAAAAAGGAAAAATGGCAAAAGATAGAGAAAAAAAGGAAAAATGGCAAAAGAGAGAAAAAAAAAAATTTCTCTATCTTTTGCCATTTTTCCTTTTTTCTCTATCTTTTGCCATTTTTCCTTTTTTTCTCTATCTTTTGCCATTTTTCCTTTTTTCTCTATCTTTTGCCATTTTTCCTTTTTTTCTCTATCTTTTGCCATTTTTCCTTTTTTTCTCTATCTTTTGCCATTTTTCCTTTTTTTCTCTATCTTTTGCCATTTTTCCTTTTTTTCTCTATCTTTTGCCATTTTTCCTTTTTTTCTCTATCTTTTGCCATTTTTCCTTTTTTTCTCTATCTTTTGCCATTTTTCCTTTTTTCTCTATCTTTTGCCATTTTTCCTTTTTTTCTCTATCTTTTGCCATTTTTCCTTTTTTTCTCTATCTTTTGCCATTTTTCCTTTTTTTCTCTATCTTTTGCCATTTTTTTTCTCTATCTTTTGCCATTTTTTTTCTCTATCTTTTGCCATTTTTTTTCTCTATCTTTTGCCATTTTTTTTCTCTATCTTTTGCCATTTTTTTTCTCTATCTTTTGCCATTTTTTTTCTCTATCTTTTGCCATTTTTTTTCTCTATCTTTTGCCATTTTTTTTCTCTATCTTTTGCCATTTTTTTTCTCTATCTTTTGCCATTTTTTTTCTCTATCTTTTGCCATTTTTTTTCTCTATCTTTTGCCATTTTTTTTCTCTATCTTTTGCCATTTTTTTTCTCTATCTTTTGCCATTTTTTTTCTCTATCTTTTGCCATTTTTTTTCTCTATCTTTTGCCATTTTTTTTCTCTATCTTTTGCCATTTTTTTTCTCTATCTTTTGCCATTTTTTTTCTCTATCTTTTGCCATTTTTTTTCTCTATCTTTTGCCATTTTTTTTCTCTATCTTTTGCCATTTTTTTTCTCTATCTTTTGCCATTTTTTTTCTCTATCTTTTGCCATTTTTTTTCTCTATCTTTTGCCATTTTTTTTCTCTATCTTTTGCCATTTTTCCTTTTTTTCTCCTTTGCCATTTTTTTTCTCTCTTTTGCCATTTTTCCGTATTTTTTCTCTCTTTTGCCATTTTTCCGTATTTTTTCTCTCTTTTGCCATTTTTCCGTATTTTTTCTCTCTTTTGCCATTTTTCCGGTTTTTTTTTCTCTCTTTTGCCATTTTTCCGGTTTTTTTTTCTCTCTTTTGCCATTTTTCCGTTTTTTTTTCTCTCTTTTGCCATTTTTCCGTTTTTTTTTCTCTCTTTTGCCATTTTTCCGTTTTTTTTTTCTCTCTTTTGCCATTTTTTTTTTCTCTCTTTTGCCATTTTTCCGTTTTTTTTTCTCTCTTTTGCCATTTTTCCGGGTTTTTTTTCTCTCTTTTGCCATTTCTTCCTTTTTGCCATTTCTTCCTTTTTGCCATTTCTTCCTTTTTGCCATTTCTTCCTTTTTATTTGTCCCTTTTGCCATCTTTTCCATTTTGTTTCTCCTTTTTGCCATCTCTTTCATTTTGTTTCTTTTTCTTTGCCATCTCTTTTGTTTCTCCTTTATGCCATTTCTCCCTATTTTCCTCTGCCTTTTTCTTCTCCCTTTTGCCTTTTCTTCCTTTTTCTTCTCCCTTTTGCCATGTCTTCCTTTTTCTTCTCCCTTTTGCCATGTCTTATTTTAGCCATTTTATTTTTCCATTTTTACATCTTTTTTTTTCTTTTTTTTTTTGCCATTTCTTTTACCATTTCTTTTTGTGTCTCACCTTTGTTATTACTTCTTTTGTTTCTCCCTTTTGCTATATTCGTTCTTTTTCTTCTACTGTTTGCCATATCATCTTTTTTCTTTTACCATTCTTCTCCCTTTTGCCATTTCTACAATTGTATTTTTCATTTTTTGCCATGTTTTTTTTGTCATTTCTTCCTTTTGTTTCTCCCCTTTGTCAGTTCTTTCTTTCTGTTTCTCTATTTTGACGTTTCTTCGTTTTCCTTCTCCCTTTTGCATTTTTTCATTTATCTGTTTCTGCATATTTTGTCTTTTTTCCTGGTTTACAATTTTTCCTGTGTTACCCACTTTTTTGCCTTTTTTTTCTTTGTCTTTTTCCCTTTTGTATTTCCTGTAGTATTCTTTTTTCATTTTCCTTGTTCTGTTTGTTGATATTTTTTTTTTCATTATCTGTTTCTTATTTTCCAAATACAACTACTAATGATAGCAAATAGAACAAATAACTAGAAAGTTCCTATAATCATGTATTACCAATACATTTTAAATTCTCTTTTAAATGTTCTGGATATATTAATAGTAATCTTTTGCTACAGTGTTTTAAATTCACTGAGGACTCATGACAATATTTGACAACGTCCTTTTATACTTATAAATTATTGTTCATTTGACTTCTCAGTTGTCATCTTGAGGATACATTTTTGGGAAAAGTGGTTTGTTTGCTTAATAGGACTTTTGCTTTAGATTTGTTTTCATGCTCATAAATTGAATTGCCATGTTGATTGCAGTGGCATATTCTGAGAATGATGCAGTATTGTAGAAATGACTTGATGCTGCTTTGACAATAGTTTTAAAATGTGAATAGTGAATAGTTTTGCTGAGAAAGTTCTTGAATTGTTCACAATTAGTTGGTTTGTCTTCTAATGTATAATTTGTATGGTATAATTAGAATCTTTGTGTTTGGTAAAAAAAAATCTTTTTTTATTTCAAATTATCCACCTCAAGAAGGTTGTAAAATGTATTAGCAGACACATTGTAGTAAGAATATTGAAGAAGGAATTTTTAGAAAAGAACTTGAAATATTTTCATGATTAATTTCATTTATTTTTAGATAGATGGTGATTACATGAGTGGAATATGTTTTGTTGGTTATATGAATCATGGTGTTCGAGCAGGTTTCGTTCTAGTTCCTGTAATTTTGGTATTAATATTTGGCCTATACTTCATGCTTAGAGGTAAGTACTCATAAATTATAAACTATTTAAAAGAAAATTAAACTAAAATGTCAAGGATAAAACAATACACCAAGTTAAACATTTTTAAGTTTTTGTTTGGAAATGAATTCTTATAAAAACAATAATTAAATGAAGTATATATTCATGAATATATGAATTCTGTTCATGAATATGTTCTGTTCAAAAGTAAGACCTTTTACCTTCAGTTAAACCCATTATATCCAGCTCTGTGGTTTACATGAAACCAAATAAAGTTTAATTTACAAAATTTTAGTATTTATTTTGTTATATATTCTGACTCTGAGCTGGATTATTGTGTTAACATAAAATTTGGGGCTGAAAAGTTCATAGGCTGATGATGAAGAAATTTTATTTCCTGTAAACTGACATCTGACTGTTCAAAATAAACTTTAAAAGTAACTAGTTGCAATTTCTCGTGAAAATGCACAAAATTTGGCATCATGGTGTTATCAACTACCTGTAGAAAAAGTGTTCAGTTTTCGCTTCAGTTTTATCAACAGTGCAAAAGTGGGCAGCTGAATTTAAGAGGTGAAGGGAGTCTTGAAGATGATTCAAGGTGTGGATGTCCTGCAACTGCCACCATCAAGGAAAACATTGATTGTATTCACCACATGGTGATGGACTATAAATCAAATAACCAATGCTATTAGCATATCCTATGAGAGAGTTGAGAATATTCTGTGCAACGAACTTGGCATGACAAAGGTTTCTGCTCACTGGGTGCTAAATCTGACATCTACCAGGCTGATCGCATCACAAGAAAATCTGACATCATTTGAGGCAGACCCAGAGATAAAGTGACAATCCATGCAGTGGGAACACCTCCTTCACCTGCTTCAAAGAAGGACAAAATTGTTTCATTTGCAGGGAATCAAAAGATATTGTTTTTATTGACTATCTTTAAAAGAACCCTACCATCAAAGGGGAATCAGTTACGAAAGGCTATCAAGACCAAAAGCCCAGGAAAACTGATGAAAGGAAGTTTATTTCATCAGGACAATGCTCCAGCACACAAGTCCTTGGCTGACTGTGGCTTTGATCACCCTCTCTATTCTCTTGATTTGGCCCCATGTATCATCTATTTCTGAACATGAAAAAAAAAAAAAAAAACACTTGACTGGGAATGACTTTTCTGACCAACAAAATGAAAGCTTCCTCACTAATGGGATCCAAGCACTGTAACACCAATGGAAGAAGTGGGTAACTGCAAGGTGGGGATATGTTGAAAAATAAAGATCATTTGGTCATGTTCCAAGAGAGTATCTTGTCAGCCAACCTTCATATTCAAAACTAAACAAAACAAAACTGATTGAAACTCATAGCCTGTTATTTAACCTTTGGCTTTTTCAAAAAATTTTAATGAATTGATTTTGCTATTCCCCAGCTCTATTCACTTTGATCAATGTTAAAAAGGAAACACCAGATTTTATCAGCAACAAGGCAACTGCAAAAATCCATGAAAATATTGTCAGAATTGGTAAGTTAATGATTTTAAAGTTGTTTTCTATTTGTACTAGAAAAAATATTTCATTATTCAGTATGATTGAATTTTATATTTGCTAATATTCTTGTGCTACCATGAAATGAAAAATCACTTTTAATTTGTATTTTTTTTTTGTTTATATTTTGTAATAATATTGAATATAATCAGTGTTATAACAAGTGTTTGATTGTGAAAGAAAGGAATAACAAGGATTAAGTTTTCAACAGCATGTATTCATTAAATATACATATATACAATATATTTAATTGTTAAAAAATTGGTAAAAATCTGGTGAACATTGATCAAGCAGAAAGTTTCTGTTTGGTATCAATGTAACAGGGTCATGGTAGTGACAGTGAGGGAAGCCTGTAGTAGGTTGAGAAGAATGTTTCCGTTGGATTCTGGTCTAATGTAGTATCAACGAAATGGAGTTGTGACGGTGAAAGAGGAGGCCTGCTGTGGATCGAACAGAATGTGGCATCAATGAAATCGGGTCACAGTGGTTAGGGTAAATGATTCCTGGAGCTGGATGGTGATGATGATGTTGAGGTATTATAAATCACAGTGGTTAGTGTCGAGCCAAGCTAGTCTGTTGGTCACATTCTGTGTGTGAAGAATTGAGTGAGATTAGTGAAGCTCAGGCAAGGTCATGGTTGTGATGAGAGAAATGGTAACAGTAACACCATCCTTGCGTGTCAGCAGGTGGCCTTTCGGCTCACAACTGTATTGATCATTATGAGGGATCTTCTTTTAAGTGAATCTGGTAGTCCCTAGGATCATCACTTTTTCAGGCAGGAACATATGTGATTGGCTATTGTATTATTTTCATTGCGAGGATTTGTTTTGTAGGCTAGATGTGCTCAGAGCCCATGCGCAGAAAAGAACTTTTTTATTTTGTTTTTTGCCTTCTTGGTAATCATATCCAGCTGACATGCAGAGTGAATCAGAAAGAGATCTAATTTCAGAGGAATATAACATTAGCTAAACTTGAAAAATACATCTTTAACACTAAGAAATTTAATAGTCAAATCTCTTGAAACTCCTAACAGAAACCAGTATGATTTCCTTATTATAAAGCACATGTCTCAGTGATATGTAGTTCAATGAACTACTTACTATGACTGTACTTCATATATTCTTTAAAATTCAACTTTTTGTACTCACAACATTTTTGTTACTTTTGTTTTCAACCCTCATAACTGTCTTGTTTATTGAGACTTTTCTAAAGTAATATAGTTTTAGCATATATTTTCTGGAATCTTTGTTTTAGTGCCAGTGTAATAATATGCAGCAAATTGGCAAATGATTTCTGATCACATAAATTCAATCTGATTGGTTGATTGCTGTTGTTTTTCTTGTCATCATTTCATTTTAGGCAATCATTGCTGAATAAATGTTTGACCAATATACTATAGAAGATAATTTTGGAAGCTCAGTTGATGTTAATTTATCACTTTTCTACTAATATGTATATTTGCATATATGTAAAATTGTTAAAGAGTTACAAAATTGAATAAAGGTAATATTGATTTTTATTCTTTCTCTAAATAGGATTATTTGCTGGTTTATCTGTTTTATTTGTTCTGATCACCTTTTGTGTTCATATATACACATTTGTGACAGAGGATACTTGGCGGAACAGTTTGAAAAGTTACATCCTGTAAGTTTTGTTTCATTTTATCACATCTTCATGAATTTTATACTTACAATATGAAATGCTTTTCACTTTGGTTTTAATCTGAATAATCATATATATGTAATATCCACAAACAGCTTGTAATTTTACATTTCATCTTATGTTTAAGTTTAAAATATGTACTTTTCCAGAGAAAAGACTGATTTTAATTGTTAGAGAATTGCTTCAGCTAAATAAGTTTGTTTTGCAATTCATAAAAGTAATATTATTTCAACTCTTCCATCCAAATATTCTTATCTAAATTTGATATCAATTATAATAAACTGCAGTCTTCATCATTCATTTAGCATATTACTTTGGCAATAATTTTTCAGAGTATATTCATTTTAACAATTACAGTAATAAATTTAATTTAGTTGTTTTTGTTTGTATTTTGCACATCTACATGTTCTCTTCATTTTAAAGAATTTTTAAAAGATTTAAAGTAGTAAACGCTAGTTTCAGATTATGTTGTGCTAGCATAACCTAAAAAGTGACACATTATTTTAATTCTCTATTTAACATTCTTTATTAAATATGCTCCTTTCCTGCCTGTGAGAATTATTTAGTTATTAAACTTTTCAATCAAGTAGATTTTTAGCATTAGCAGCCCTGCTAGAGCAAACATTATTGGAAATTCATCAGATGGTGAATAAAATCTAAGTCAATGAAAAACATGTTGGAAATCTTTAACTAAAATTCTGTCTCTTTTTTTTATACAAATTCTATTAAATAGGAGAAAGAATTTGCATTAACCCATTCTTTTTTTAAATTGCAATCTTTCTCATGGAAAAGATTATTTAAAAGTTTTTGTAGACTCTTTTAAACCATATTTTGTAGACTCTTTTAAACCATATTTTGTAGAATAAATATTTTCTAATTGTGCTACAAATTCTTTCATTTTTAATAAGGAAAACCAAAAAAGGACAAATTATAAAAAAACTTGTGAAAGAAAAAATGATGAAAAAGGCAAAGAAAAAAGGCAAAAGAAACAAAGAAAACAGGAAAAGGGAAATGAAAAAAGAAAACACAAGATAAGGTAAAGAATATAAAGAAAGAAAAAGCAAAGATAGTAAAAAAGGAAACAAATAGCCAAAAAGAAAAAGTAAGTAAGGAAAAAGCAAGACAAAAAAGGACACAAACAGAAGGCAAAATAAGGACAAAAAGAAGGCAAGGAAAGAGAAAAGTAAACAAAGGGTAAAAATGAAAAACACAAAACAGAAAAATAAAAAAAAAGGCAGAAAAAAATGAAAAATATGAAATAACCAAAAGAGGGAACATGAAAAGGAAAGGGAAATATGTAAAGGCCACAAAAGGGGAAAAATGAAATGTCCAAAAAATACAAAATAACTCATTAAAAATGAAAGAATTTGTAGCACAATTAGAAAATATTTATTCTACAAAATATGGTTTAAAAGAGAGTCTACAAAATATGGTTTAAAAGAGGGTCAACAAAAACTTTTAAATAATCTTTTCCATGAGGAAAATATGAAATGGGAAGGAAGAAAATGTGAACCAGCCAAAGAAGGTTGGAAATATGAAATAGCCAAAAAAGTGGGGAGGGAAACAAGGGAGAAAAGGCACAAAAAAGCAGAAATTGGAAAAAAAAGAGAAGAAAAAAATGAATAAAAAAAAAAGAAAAATGTGAGAAAATACATTATGGGAGAAAAACAAATGTAAAATGAGAACAAAAAGAGGAAATAAGAAATAGTGTGGGGAAAGCACAAAAAGAAAAAAAATGCAGAAAAAAGGAGGAGAGAAAATGTGGGAAAAGAAAAAGGCAGAAAATATGAAATGAGCATAATGGGAGGAAATACTAAATGGGGAAAAATATCAAGCAAAATATAAAATCAGAAAAAAATGACAAAAAAGGAGAAAAGACAAAATTTGCAAGAAAAGAGAAATATGAAATAACCAAAATGGAGAAAATGCAAAATAACCCCCTAATAAAAAAACAAAAGTCAATAATGGAGAAAAAGATAGAAGGAAAAAAGCAAAAGACAAAAAAGGTAAAAAGAACAGAAAAAGAGAAAATGGAAAAATGTGCAAAATATGAGAAGGCAAAATGGTCAAGTTATGAGGAAAGGCAAATGACAAAAAAGAAATACAAAATGGGCAAAAAAAGAAAAAAAATAGTCTGAAAAAAGAGGAAAAAAATGTTGTGGTGATTATATGAACTTGTTTATAACTATAAATAAAAAGCTCCAGGTCAGACATAGGAAGAAATCATTTGGACTCAGTCTTCAGACTAATTAATACAGACATTGCAGCAAGTAACTAAACACTACTTATATTATAACCGCTACAAAGCATGTTATAAAAAGAAATCAAGAAAAAATGGCAAAAATGTAAAGCATATTGCCAAAAAGATATCAAATGTAAAATGTCAGACAAAATTTCAGGGAAGACATGAATAAACTGCATAAATGGAGAAAATATGAAAGGCAAAAACTAAAAAATAGAAAATGTGCCAAAATGGAGAAGTGACAGAATGAGGTGCAAAATACAGAAAGGAACAGTAAAATAATGGCCACAAAGGAGAAAGACAAAAGGAAAAAAAATTAAATGGACAAAAAAGGAGAAAACACAAAATGAGCAAAAAATAGAAAAATGCCTAATGGGCAAAAAAAAAAAAAAAAAAAAAAAAAAATAAGAAAACCAAATGGCAGTATAGGAAATAACCAGAAAAAGGGTAAAATGCAGAATAGGTAAAAAAGGAACAAATAATGAAAAAAATATCAGAATAAACTATAGGGAAGAAAAGGAAAAAATACAAAATAAGGCACAGAAGGAAGAAATGCAAAACAGGGAATAACAGAACTACAGGAGAAAATATAATATAGAGAAAAACATGGAAAAATACAAAACAATGAAAAAGGAAAAAGCAAGGAAAAAAAAAATGGGTAAATATGAAATGGGTGAAAATAGGCAAAATAGAAAAAATGAAGAAGAAAAAGGAAAGGCCAAAAAAGGAAAAAGGCAAAAATGGAGAAAAGCCAAATTGCATAAGAAATGACAAAATGGCCAAAAAAAAGGATAAAATACGAAATAGCCTAAACAGGAGATATGAAATGTAAACTGTAGGGCAGACTGGATGATTCAGATTTGGTTAGCAACCAGTCTAGAAGGACAACTCTAAATTCAAAACCATCTGTTACTCTGAAAAGCACATACAATGCAGCTATCAAAAGGTTCATGGACTTTACAATATCTCTCTGATCCCAACTGTGGCCATTGGTGAAATAGCCAGAAAAAAAGGAAATACAAACAGCCAAAAATGGGGAGATTATGAAAAGGGCCAAAATGGTAAACATGAAATAGTAAAAAAAAAAAATGGAAATAACCAAGAAAAGAGATAATACAAAATGGTTCAAAAAACATAAATTATGAATTAGCCAAAAATGCCAATATATAAATATGAAATATCCAAATAGGGAGAAAATAGAAAATGGCTAAGCTAAGGTGAAACTGAGAAATAGTCAAAAAAAAGAGAAAATGTAAAATAGCCAAAAAAGGAGAAAAAATACAATATAATGAAAAAAAGAGGAAAAAAGGGAAATAACCAAAAAAGCAGAAAACATGAAATTGTCAAAATGGGAGAAAATGTGAAATAGCCAAGAAAGTAGGAAAAAAGGGGAAAATACAAAATGAATTAAAAAGTGAATATGCAAAATGCCAAAAGAGGACAAAATACAACATAGGCAAAAAAGTAAAAAACCTGGAAAACGAGAATGTGAAAATAGCTACAAAGGAAGGAAATATGAAATAGCCAAAAAAAAAAAAAAAAACAGAAAATATGAAATGTACAAAAAGGAGCTGATATGAAATACCTTTTTTTTTTTTTTTTTTTTTTTTTTTTTTTTTTAAATAGGAAACATTTCAAAATAGCCCCCTAAAAAAGAGAAAATACAAAATAAACAAATAAAGAACAGGAAAATTATCAGAAAAGGAAAAAAAGAGAAAGTACAGCATGGGTGAAAAATGAAAAGATATACAATGGGTAAATATGCAGTAAATAAAATAGCAAAAGAAAGAAAAAATGTAGAATTGGCAAAAAAAGCAGAATATATACATTGGGCAAATATGCAGAAACACAAAATGTACAAAAAAAGAAAATTTGAAAAACTCACAAAAGAAAGAAAACAAAATAAGGAAAAAAAGGTGTTGTGGAGTGGTTTCACAGTGGAGGCTTGTATTTGTACTGTCAGTCCTAAAATAGGTTTGACGTACAAAACGTTAGGAACTTGATATAATAGGTATAACGCAGAGTAATCTAGTTGTGGTCGCTGATACTTTAGTATTTGACTGTCGTCTGACATCGACTGACTCACTGTGCGACTCACTTGTTACTCTTACTACTCCTACTTATTATAGGTGGGAGAGTCTATTAACTATAGAATAATGTGTTCCACTATAACATCCCTCCCTAAAACTTTACTCCGTATGAGTAAACAGTTTTATTTATTTATTTTTTATTTTTTACAGGAAATATGAAGAAAAAACAACTTCATTTTTTTTTTTAGCAACATTGTAGCGTATCTCCTACATTTTGGATCCACTTTTAAATGATCAGTTGCCTTTCTTTTTCTCCTGGATCGGCGTACCTCAGGTAAAATCATTGCAGGTGTTGTTAGATCAACAAATCGCAAATCAAATCCATCGGTGTTTCTTCCACGGGACTGCTGTCAACCACGTCTGAAAAATGTCATCTGATCTGGTTACTGCACGTGAATTTTTCGCCTTTCACCAAGTACATCATATTGCCAATCTGCTTTTCTGTTTTTTGGTACCTCCATAGCGTTACCAGAAACAACCTTCCGCTTTGAGCTTCTTAAGGATGCAGTCACAGTTTCTGTAGGTTCTTCTTGTGGTTCTATTTGTTCAGCCTCTAGCTTCCCTTTTGTTGATCTTGTGCTTCTTAATGTTTTCTGTGGTGACTTCAGTTGACTTAAATCATTTAATAATACTGCATGTCCTTGGCTGCAGGTAACTTGCTCTCTAGTTTTTCTTGGTGTCAGCTTCTTCTTTACTTTTTGTTTTTTTTTTTTACGTATATCGTCGGTGTTACCCACTCAACTTTTTTAAATCACAGGTTTTCTTTAATCTGTCCAATTCTTTATCTATCTGTTCAATTGAAGCAAACAGCACATTCCTTTTCTTTTTGAATACTGCCTGAGTGTTTTCTTTTAGCTGGAATTTTGCCTCCATCTTGGTACACGTTCCCAAACCTGCAGAAAAAACAGTAGGAAATGTTTCCTTAAGTTTATTTACTAATTTTTGGGCTTCTGAGTTTAAACTTTCTACTTTGTAGCAGAAAGAATTTATCGGTAGATCCCATTATTGGAATTCTGTTATCCAATTCGTACCAAGTAAGTTTGTGGTATTTTCTATGACAAATAGTTTAGCTTTTTGCATTTTTTTATTTAACGTGATGTTTGTAACAAATTCGCCAATAAATTGTATTTTTTCTCTCGTCACTGACCTCGCAATTTTATTTGTCTTCATTAAAGTTGGTTTCCCCAACTTCTTCCACGTATGCAAATTTATGATAGATAGGTCGGAACCAGTGTCGAGTTGCATTTTTATTTTTACCGTTACCGTTGAAATAAGTAATAAAAATGCAACTCGACACTGGTTCCGACCTATCTATCATAAATTTGCATACGTGGAAGAAGTTGGGGAAACCAACTTTAATGAAGACAAATAAAATTGCGAGGTCAGTGACAGGAGAAAAAATACAATTTATTGGCGAATTTGTTACAAACATCAGGTTAAATAAAAAATGCGAAAAGCTAAACTATTTGTCATAGAAAATACCATAAACTTACTTGATACGAATTGGATAACAGAATTCCAATAATGGGATTCAACGGTAACAAATTTTCTGGTTATTCCATCGTTCACCTTGTCGGATTTTAATTTTCTTATTTTATTGTCTTTATTTTTTGACCTGCAGTGCGAGCTTTTATGACCCACTCTTTTACAGTTGAAACATTTTTTATTCCTAAAATTGCAATATCTGTACCAGTGAAGTTCACCGCAAGCAAAACATGGCTTTGGGAGTTTTTGTTTATTTTTCTCTGATATTTCACTTTTTGTTTGATAATCCGCAATTTTAGAATTCTTTTTGGTAGACTGACTTTCTTTTTTGTAGTGTATTTTCCTTATATGCAAAATGCCAGACTGTTCTATCTTTTTCGAATCTTTCTTTACGCTAACATATCTTCTGCCAACTTCTGTACCGTAATCCTTGGCTCGTTTTCCAATTTTGCCAGTATTAATTTTCTCAACTCTGCATCTCTTTCTAATACCAGCCCTTCAACAAACATCAAGCACTTAAAATTGTCAGTGCTTAACTCTGCCAGCTTGAATTCTTCACAATGCTTATTCACATTGGCTGTGTACGTTATATAGTCTTGTTCGTCATCTTTCATCAGATTCAAACATTTCCACCTCTTGTGAAACAAAGATGTCTTTTTACTAAATAATTCACTTAACATATATACCGCCTCAGTAAATGTCAACTTCCTAGTTTTTTTTGGTAAAATGTAGTTTACCACTTTGTTATGCTCAGCAGTTCCTAACTTGCTTAAAAGAAACCTAACCTTCTTTCCTTCAGACTACGAGTGGCAGTCCTCGTTATACATGTCCATATATTTTTTTATAATACTCCTCAAAAGTTATCTCTTCATCTGGACTGTACGTGAATATTTCAATTGAATTCCATATTGTATTCTCTGGGAAAGAATCATTTTGTAGATTTTTCTCTTTCCTCTTCTCAGTTATTTCCAGAATTTTGTTTTGAAACTCCCTATGCATCTGTTCCATTTTTTGTTGAAATTGCATTTGTCTATTAAAAGTTTCCTCCTGTAGCTGAATCTGGAATGTCTTCTGTTGCTCTAATATTGTCATCAGTTGTTCCAACTGGAACTTAAAAAAGTCCTGGAATATATTTTTGCGTTCCTCCATCTTCGCAAAAGTTTATATAATGCTTAAATATTATAGAGCAATTCGTGACCTATTTGAGCAAACTGTATTATCGAGAAAAAAACATTTTCTCAGTTTAGAAAACAACAGATTTTTTTGTCACTAAGTTGACATCTTGTCTTTTGAAAAACTTTGCCAAGTTTTTTTTTTTTTTTTTTTTAAGTGTGAATCCGAGTTTTTGTCGCCGAAATTATTGTGATGAGCAAATTTTTTCTTTTTCCTCTGTATGAGTACGAATTTCGTCACCAAATAATGTTGTGGCAAGCGAATTTTTTTTCTTCCACCGTATGAATTCGAATCTTCATCACCAAATTATTGTTGTGGAGTGGTTTCACAGTGGAGGTTTGTATTTGAACTAAGTCGGTCCAAAAATAGGTTTGAAGTACAAAATGTTAGGAACTTGATATAATATAATGCAGAGTAATCTAGTTGTGGTCGCTGATACTTTAGTATTCAACTAACTGTCATCCGACATTGACTGACTCAATGACCAACTGAGCAACTCACTTGTTACTCTTACTGCTCCTACTTATAGTCTATTAACTATAGAATAGGTGTGTTCTACTATAACAAAAGGAGACAATGTGAAATAGCTAAAAAAGAAAATAGAAAATTTGGAAAACAAAAAATATGAAATAACCAAAAAAAGTACAAAATACATATTAGCTAGAAATGCAGAATATAAAAAATAACCAAAAAAGGAAAAATTGGGAAATAGCTAAAACAGAAGAAAATGCAAAATCACCACAAAAGCAAAAAAGGAGTGTCTGTAGACCTTGAGGATTGGAAAGTAAGTTATTGAATTTTCGTAGGTGCCGTCTAACAGAAAATACACCACTTTAATCAGCTTGAAGATAAAAAGGTCACGCAAATCTTTAGGCCAATCAAAGATCTGAGATGATAAAGTCATGATAATAT
This sequence comes from Acanthosepion lycidas, assembly GCA_963932145.1. Classification (NCBI taxonomy): domain Eukaryota; kingdom Metazoa; phylum Mollusca; class Cephalopoda; order Sepiida; family Sepiidae; genus Acanthosepion; species Acanthosepion lycidas. The sequence continues at coordinate 108,654,835 of OZ010580.1, read as the reverse complement.
GCAAATTCCTAAGTAGGAATTGTTCCATCTTAGTAAGGTGCCATGATTTATGTAGTTGAAAATCAGCTTGTTTTCTATGCTAAAATTCCAGCTGAAACAAAGATGAAGGTTGTGACTTTGAAAGGGTAGATAAATCAACAAGAGATAACCAGTTGGTTGGTAATTTCTAGGAACATCCAAATGATGTTTGCTACTACTGGAATTTTTTTTTAAGTGCAGCAAAAAGTGAAAGGACACAAGTTAAACAAGAGAGATAAAAGAAAGATTGGGATAGTCTCGGTAGGCAATCCAAAATTAACATCCAGTCAAGGGAGTGAGGTTTCAGTTGATACAGTATGCAGAGTATTATGAAAAAACAACTTGAATGAGCATATAGCATCAAAAACAATATCATTAACCAAAAAACATCTGCATAGAAGATTGAAGTGGTCAAAAAAACATCTAAGATGGAATTTTGGAAAGTGGCAAAAAGTAATGTTTAGTAATGAATGCAAAATAGTTACATTCTAATGCAAGTAAGAAGACAAGTAGAAATAAAAAAAACTGCAAAATACACCTCAAAGATGTAAAACTTGATGGAGTAAATGTAATGGTGTGAAGTTGCAACAAAAATAATGGTAGCAGAAACTTGATAAAAGCTGCTGAACGCCTAAACAGCAAAAACTATATCAGTTTACTACTGTCTAATCTTCTGCCAGACTATGAAAGTGGATAAATTCTTCAGATAGTGCTGCCTGTAACACATCATGTGCAACAAATTGGTTTCTTGTGGAAGAAGATGTTCAACTTTTGAAAATCTGGCCAGCACAATGTCCTGATCTCAATATAATTGAACAATTGTGTTGGGAATGGATGAAACCAGTGCTCCAACAAAAACCATGCAATCTCCAAGAGCTTTGATATTATTGCCAAGAAGAATGGGAAAAATTCCAGAGAAAATCTGGACTTTATTCTGTTCAATGCCACCTCAATATTTGAGCCTAAAGCAGTGACACTAATTCAAAACTTCATATTTTGACATTTTTTACTTTAAGAAAAAAAAGCTTTTTAGCTGAAAGGTTAACTTTTCAATAGTGACTTAGTATTTTTACATGGTCTTTTTTCAGCATCACTATGCTTAAGATGCTCTATCATCCATCATGCATTATTAATGAAAATGCAGTAACTTGTCTGGTCCTCAAAGTTCATAAAATGTACTGGAAAAAGCATATTGCTAATCACTCAATATTGGAGTGTAATTAACTTACTTAGGTGTCCCAAATGTTTCGCATGCCAGTGAATTCTAAAAATATGAAAGGGGTTAAACAGAAAATAAACAATGAGTAAAAAATAAAAAATGTGGGAGGAGGGGCCAAGAAATATGAAATAGTTAATACAAAATTTGTTAAAAAGCGGAAAATATGAAATGTCCCAAAGAGTCAGAAATGCAAGATGGTTTAAAAAGCAGAAAATATGAATTAAGTGAAAAAAGATAAAATATGCAAAAAAAGCCGAAAATACAAAATGAGTAAAAAAACACAAAGTAAAAAATATGAAATGAGTAAAAAAGTAAAAATTAGGAAAGGTATCAAAAAAAGAATAAAATAAAAATGGTCAAGAAAGTGAGAAATACTGAATGTGTTAATAGGCAAATATGACATGAACAAAATAGGAAAAAAGACAGTGTACAAAAAAGCAGAAATACGAAAAATGTGTCGAAAAGTACAAAATACAAAATGGGTAAGAAAGCAGAGAATATCAAATGAAAAATATGAAATGGCCAAAAAAGGGTAAAATACAAAATCTGCAAAATAGCCGTAAAATTCTAATTGGCTATGAAAACAATAATTACAAAATGGCTTAAAAAATCCAGAAATACAAAATTAATTAAAAAGAAGAAATGAGCAAAAATGCCATTAAATAAAATGAGCAAAAAACTCAGAAAAAAGCTAATAGAATAAAAAAAACAAAATTTGTACACAAAATGACCAAAAATGCCAGAAATATGAAATGGTTAAAAAAACATGTGGAATGGTCAAAAAGCCAAAAATGTGAAATTGTTAAACAAGAAGAAAATGTGAAATGCAGTGAAAAAGCAGAAAATGTGCAATGTATGAAAAGGAAGACAATCCCATATTGGGGATAAAGCCAGAATAAAACATAAGTGAAAAAAAAAAACAGAAATATGAAATGGGTAAAAAGCAGGAAAATTGATAAAAAGGGATAAAATACAAAATGTATATAAAAAAAGGCATAAAATATGAAATGACTAACAAAAGATGAATGATATGGCTAAAAATGCAGAAAATATGAAGTGACTAAAAAATGTTAAAATACAAAATGGGCAAAAAAGCCAGAAACAAGAAATTGGTAAAAAAAGAAGAAAATACCAAGTATGTTAAAAAAAAATTATGGGATGAAAATATGAAATGACCAAAAAAGTATACAATACAAAATTTGCAAAAAAGGCAGTAATGTGAAATGGGTCAAAAAGTAGAAATATGAAATGACCAAGAAAGCCTAAAATATGAAATTGTTAAAAAATTAGAATATATGAAATGATCAAAAAGCCAGAAATACTAAATGGGTAAAAAAGGAGAAAATACAAAATTTACAGAGTATAATAAACAAAAATACGAATATGAAATGAATTAAAAAGTAGAAAATAATGAACAAAAAATTGCATAAAATATGAAATAAGAAACGGACTATATGGAATTATAAAAAAGTCAGAAATATGAAGTAGGTAAAAAAAAGTGTATAAAACAGAACTGGTAAAAAAGTAAAACCATATGGACTGACTAAAAAAGACATAAATACAAAATGGTTAAAAAAATAGGAAATAAGGAAATCGGACGGAAATACACAATGAGCAATATAATAGTTAATGCAGAAAATATGAAATGACTAAAAACACATAAATTATGAAATAAGCATAATATCTAGAAAATGCAAAATGAATAAAAAAAGCAGAAAATACAATCCATTTCCTGCTAAACATATAAAATTACAAAAAAAAAAAATAAAAACACAAAATGTGTAAAAAAAAAAAAAAAAAAAAAAAAAAAAAAGCAGGGGTCTAAAATGACCAAAGATGTTAAAATACAGAATGAGCAAAGAAACAAAAATAAATTAAAATACAAAATGCTAGAAATATGAACTGATTTAAAAAAGAAAATAAGAAATGATCAAAATAGGAAATAATACCAGAAATGCTAAAAAAAAAAGTAGAAATATGAAATGATCAAAAAATTAATAATTACAAAATTAGTTTAAGGTGAAAATATGGAATGAGCTAAAGAAGAATAAAATGTAAATTGGGTAAAAAAGCCGAAAATATGAAATTATTAAAAATACATAAAATACAAAATCATCAATAAAGGAAGAAATATGAAATGGATTAAAAAAATATATATGAAATAACCAAAAAAGGATAAAATAGAGAATGAGCAAAAAAGGCAGAAATATTAAATGACAAAAAATAGATAAAATGCAGATTGGGCCAAAAATGTCAGAAATATGAAATGGGTAATAAAATAAAAAATAAAAAATATTCAAAAATGATAAAATTCAAAATGGGAAAAGTAGTAAGAAAAATGATATGGGTAAAAAAGCAGAATAAATGAAATGACCAAAAAAGAATAAAATACAAAATTGTCCAAAAAGTCACTAATAGGAAATGGTTGAAAGAACAGAAAATACAAAATGGCTGAATAAGCAGAAAATATTGAGTGACCAAGAAAGGTTCAAATACAAAATAAGCCAAAAGCCAGAATATACGAAATGACAAGAGAGCAGAAAATATGACGTGTTATAAAGGAGAATATATGAAATGATCAAAAAATTGAAAAAAAAATAGAAACACTATAAAATCAAAAAATATGAAGTAAGTTAAAAAGTGAACATATAAAATGAATAAAAATGACTAAAATACAAAATTGGTAAAATGCCAGAAAATGTTAAATGACCATAAAAAGTATACAATATGTAATGGTCAAAGAAGCGAGAAATATGAAATAGGAAATGCATTAAAAGAAGAAAATGCATAAAAGTATAAAATACAAAATTAGTAAAAAAAGTAGAAAAAATGAAATGATTGAAAAAAGGATAAAATATAAAATAGGTAAGCATGGTGGAAATATGAATGGGTAGCTAAAACAGAAAATTTGAAACAGGTTAACCAACAGAAAAAAAATTAAATATGAAATGGTAAAAAGAGAAAATCTGATATCGGTACAAAAGCGGAAAATACAATATGAGCAAAAAAGGATAAAATGCAAAATTGGCTAATAAACCAAAAATATAGAAAAGCAGAAAATACTAAATGAGTAAAAAAAGTAGAAAATATGAAATGACCAAAAAAGGATAAAATACAAAATGGTAAAAAAAAAACAACAAAGAGTACGTAATGAGTTAAAAAAAACTGAAAGTATGAAATGGGTAGTGAAGCAGAAAATAGGAAATGAATAAAAAACCAGAAATATGAAATGGGATAAACAGCAGAAAATGTAAAAAGAAAAAAAGGTGAGAAGGATAAAATGGGGGGGGGGGGGGGACAACAAAAATAAAAAAAAACAGTAATACAAAATTCTTACAAGAAGCAGTAAATATGAAATGACTGCAAAGGGATAAAGCAAAAAAAGTGGTTAAAATGTCAAAAATGCTAAATATATGCAAGAAAAATGATATGGGATGGGGGAGAAAAGAAAAAACAAATTTACCAAAAATGATACAATACAAAATGTGTAAAAGAGTCAGTAATACAAAATAAAAAAAAAAAATAAAAAAAAACTTAAAATATGAAATAACTATAAAGGATAAAACAAAAAATGAGCAAACAAGCCAGAAACATGAAATGGGTACCAAAATTAGAAAAAAATGTCCCAAAAACGTCAGAAATACAAAATGGGAGATAAAGCTGAAAATTTGAAATGACCAAAAATAGATAAAAGTTAAAATGAGTAAACAAGATCTCTTCTTTCTCCATCGCTCTCCATCCTCCCAAGACTATAGTGTACTCAATTGTATTTCTGATGATATAGACAAAGCTCTACGTACATCTGCAAATATATTTGTGTTTGGTGACTTCAATGCCCACCATACCAAATGGCTTAAATACTCTGTAACTGACCTTCTTGGCATAAAAACACTTAACTTTTCAATCTCTCAATCAAGTGGTTGACTTTCCTACACATTTCCCGAGTATCTTTCTATTATCAATGAGCAGATCAGGACTCATTCCAAGATTTCCTTCGTGATGTCCCTTGGAATACTGTCTTTAACCTCCCCATCCAAAAATGTGCATCTGAGGTCTCATCCAGCATAAAAGCTGGAATTGAAGCTTTCATCCCTACAAGAAAATATAAAGTGAAATCGCATTCATCCCTTTGGTTCTCAGCTATTGCCCACAGGAATCACTACTTCCGTCTATACTGTAGAGACATGTCTGATTACAACAGATGTCTCTTTGTCACTGCCCATAATGAGTGCAAGCCTGTCCTCAAAGAAGCAAAGTTACTCTTTGCCAAAAGAATGAATTAAGTCTCGCAATTTTGGTCCAAAAGATTATTGGTGGCTCTGCAAAAGCGTGCTGAACAACAGGAAAAACCCACAATACCCCCTTTATTCAACCAATTTGAGGTCCTGACCTCATCCGCTGATAAGGCTTTGCTTGTAAGTTCTCATCCAATTCAACGTTGGACTCATCTGGTGTACCCACACCGGACTTTCCCCCCTAGAACTGAGGCTCTACTGAGTGAGATGCACATAACCCCAATGATGGTATTGGACATCATCTCTAAATTAGACTCCCATAAGACTACTGGTGGGGACAGGATACTGGCCATTGTACTGAAGAAATGTTCTGAATTGGCTCCTGTCCTCTCTAAACTTCACAGCTACTGCCTCACTGACTCTTGCTTTCCAGCCTGTTGGAAGTCTTCATCTGTTGTGCTTATCTTTAAGAACTCTGGTGACCCTTCTGACCTGTCTAACTATTGTCATACCACTCTTTGATAAATTCTTCGAGGCTTTAATCAATGCCAAAGTAGTTAAGCACCTTACTTCACATAATCTGCTCTCCAACAAGCAATATGGTTTCTGCTTTGCCCGATCTACTGCTGATGCACTCACAGCCATAACTGAATTTGTATACCAAGCACTCAACAGTAATGGAGAAGCTCATGCCATGGCTCTAATCTCTAAAGTGTTTGATAGGGTTTAGTATGCTAGCCTTCTTCGTAAGCTTCAGGGATATGGTATTACAGGACAATTATTTGACTACAATCATTTCTGTCAAACTGTAAAATGAAGGTTGTCCTAAACAGGTTCTCCTCTGGCTCCTTTATCACAAATGCTGGTGTTCCCTAAGGCTCTATCTTGGGCCCTACACTGTTCCTGATCTTCATCAATGACCTTCCCGATATCATCAGTTCCCAAGTTGCCATCTACATGGACGATACCACTATTTACTCCTGCCTCAATAGTAAATCTGGTATTGTTAACGAAACTAACCTGGCTGCTGATCTCAAAAAGGACCTCCAATCTGTGGTTGACTGGAGCAGGAAATGGCTTGTAAACTTTAATGCCTCCAAAACAAAACTGCTCTCCTTTACCACCACAGAGAAACCTTCCTGCCTCCTATGAGAATGGCTGATTCCCAACTGCTTGAGAGTGCCTCGTTATGTCTGCTTGATCTCATGCTGTCCATGAGGTGGAATAAATACATTGAACCAATAGCTTCATCTACCGCAAGGAAAGTTGGTTCTCTGTGTCGTTTTTCTCATCTGAGTCCATCCTTCAAATCTATAAATCAACCCTCCATCCTTGCAAAGAATATTGCTGTTATATGTGGTCTGGTCCTCCACTGTACATCTCGTGGTCCTAGACAAAATCCAGAGACGAATATGCAAGATGATAGGTCTTGATCTGGCATCTAGTCTACAATCACTATCCCACAGACATGCTGTGGCCTCCTTATGTCTCTTCTACAAGTATTTTCATGGCATCTGTTCCGACAAACTACTTTCACTGGTTCCCGGACTACATGAATTTAAGTGAACTACCAGACTGGTGTAATGGTGCTGTAAGAATTGTTGGCTAGGGTCACCGTGAATATAATCAAGAAGGAAAGCTGTGTTCTTGTAAAACAACACCCCACATGAATTATGCACAACATACACGAGAGAAAAATAATCAAGCTCAGTGAACATTAATAAAATATTGTATTAACAATGATATACAAATTTCAACAATAAGTATAAAGAAAGTTGCTTCCCTTTTTCCGTAATAAAAAGGGTAAGTTTAGCTAATTAATGTTGAGTACAATATTGAATGTTATTTAACTACAAAGTTCAATTGAGGTCTTAGTTAAATGAAGAATAATTCCACAGTCTGTCTGTGAGTGTGGAAAGATGTAATGTTCATGAGTGATATCAATAGAAATTAGTAAGATTACTCGAATGAGTAATAACTAAGAATTAAAATGTCATAAGTAATATAGTGCTGTGTCGTATTCACAGTGAGAGAATATGGGCAAAAAAATAAAAATGTCAAAATGTGAAATGAAAGAAAATTCAAAATGTTGAGTGGAGAATGTGGAGCATACAACATAAGCAAAACTAAAAGAAAGTGAAACAGTAAAAATAAGACATGGTCAAAAAGTGGGAGAAAACAAAATGGGCAAAAAAGGAGAAATTGTGAAACAGTTGAAAATGCAAATGTTATGAAATAGCCAAAAATTCAAAATGTGCAAAAAAAGGAGAACATACAAATGTGGCATAAAAATGGAAAATATTAAATGGACAAAAAAGATGAAAATACAAATGGCCAAAAAAGGAGGAAGATATTAGAACCAGAAAAGTTGAAAATACAATATGAGCAGAAAAACACACAACATAAAATGGGTAAAAAATGAGAAAAAGATAAAAGAGAAAAAAGCAAATGACTGCAACAAAGGAGAGACGAAAAGTGAGAAAATACAAAATAGTTAAAATACAAACAATTGTGAAAATAAAGTAAAATATAATAGTAAAATGCAAAAGAATAACAACAAAATACAAAGGTGAAAATATGAAATAATTAAAAAACAAAAGAAAAAAAAATGAGAAAATCTAAAATAGCCTGAAGCATAAAGTACAAAAAAGAACATTGAAATTATATTATTCATTTTAATACAAGATCCATGAAAAGCTAAATGGAAAAGAAAAAAATTCTGAAAACCATGGACGAGAGAATATGAAATGACAAAAAAGTAGAAAATACAAAATAGTTAGAAAAGGAAGAAATATAAAATTGACAAAAAGTGGGTAAAAGAAAAAAGAGTGACTGATGAAGACATAAAAGGAGAAAATATAAAAATATCACCCCCACAAAAAAAAAAATGGCAAAGAAAGAATAAATTATAAAATGAACAAAAAATGGGAAATAGCCAAAAAAACAAAAAAATACTAAGTAGACTAAAAAACAGAAGTGCATGAAATACAAAATAATCAAAAAGAATATGTGAAATAACCAAAATGGACAAAAATCCAAAATTTGCAAAAAACGAGAAAATATGTAATGGGCAAAAAAAGGAGAATTATTGAAAATTTTGACAGCCATTGTTTCTATATTTTATCATTTTTGCTCTCACCACTGAACTAGTATAAATTAATAAAATTCTACTTAAGAATTGAACATCATATCTGATATATATATATATATATATATATATATATATATATATATATATAACTTTTCCCATTGGAAAACAAAGGATGAACATAATTCAAAATAGTATACTGGATTCCCTTGATTAAGACGTTTTCAATTAGTGTGCTAAAATTTTTTTATATCAAAATTTGATTAGTGCGTGCATAATACTTGATTAGTGAAATAAAAAATTCTTCAGTTTAACCATAGTAATTGAAAATTCATTTTTAATAGTTACTGATTAATTAAAATTTTCTAAAATTTAAAAAAGGAAAATGTCTGACTATTTTATTTGTCAAGTCATACTTTATCTAAGTAATTACAATAGTGTTAAAAAATGGATGACTATAAATAGATACATTTTATAAGTCAATAATAAAAATAAATATTTGAATATTTATCTCTATTAAAATTTTTTGAATATTTTGATTTTTCTCGTGTTTATTTTGAACATCTCAAAAGGAAATTTCTGATTTTTTGTTTAAAAAAAAATGGATGATTTAATCAGATACAGAAATTATATTTATTAAAAAATATCAAAATATAAAAGATGTCTGCATTTACTATGAAAAGATTATAAATAAAATTTTCAGGTTAAAATACTAATGATTATTATGTGTTTGGAAAATTTCCAAAAATAAAAAATATGCATAACGGGGTTCTTTTTAAAAAAAATTAAATGAAAATTATTAGACTGGGTGCCACAGTTACCCAGTTTAAACCCTATTGAAAATATATGGAATGGAAGGAAAAGTCTTTAAAAATATCAATGAATTAAGAAGAAATTATAGATATTTGGAATAATATTGATAAAAATTTAATTTCTAAGATAATTATATGAAGAACAGAAGAATACCATATTGCAAATCACTCTAAATAAATTTTTCATAAAAAAAAGATTAATAAACATTAATTCATAGCATTTTTATTGTAGCTTCTTATATGTACATATATTTTAATTAAAAAGTATACAAATTCAAAATTAATTGTGAAATTTATATTCAATTAATGCATTTTTGATTAGTGCATATATTTTAATGTACATATTGCTGCAGTAATCGAGGCATTATAAAATTTTGGTTTTGATTGGTAAACAAGAAAGTGTATTTTAATATTTCAATGATTTTTACCATTATTTCCAGAAATGTATTGCTTGCTTGTAAAGTATAAATAAAATACAATGATTTAAGAAAATATTACTCATTTTAATACAAGATCCATTTACTTGATAATAGCTAAATATCTAGTTTTTTTGTTCATTGAAAAATTTTGCTGAATCTGTACACAGGTGTAATAATTTTTAATATCTATATCTTTTGGATGTCTATAAAATCCTTTTTACATAAAAAGCTGCTGATGTTTAATTTAGAACAATTGGTATTTTGAATTATTGCTTCCCTGATCCGAAAATTATTACTGACTCTACTCATGAAATCCTTTTAGTCATTCAATAATTTTTTTTATACCTGATGTGTTGTTATTATTTTAATTTTTATTAATATATATCATATATACTCATAAGCTGACATCATGTATAGTACTGATTTTTTTTTCTGCAAAGCCTGATTTTTTCATATAGCTTGTGTGTTAAAGTTCTCAGTTCTAAGTTATCTATAGAGAAGATAAATTGATTAAAATAGACATATAGCTTGTGTATAATATGATTCGAGATTTGAGCAATACTAGTAGGCCTACTGCAGACAATTATTGTAGTACAGGGCATCATCCTGGACATATTTTATAGCAAATAAATGGTTTGCATTCTTTTTTGTACAAAGCTACCCCAAAATGGTGATTAAAACCACTTACTGTAACATATCCAATACAAATACTTAGATACCAGGCAGAGGAAAGACTAACAGGTGGCCATAGTTGGAAGATGAAGTGCAGGATAAAGGAACTTAGCTGTACCATTAAGGTTAGCCAAAGGTACTATGAGAATGTAGGGCAAGGTTACAATCACTGAAAATGCATTTTAACTTCTCCAGAAAAGATTTACCTTTTTATTGTGCAACCCGTTACCAAAAATGCATGAGTTTTAACCTCTTAAAAAAAATTACCTGTATGATCCCCTATTTTTTGCATAAAAAACTGATCATAAAAACTCGCACTATCCTCAAGTATATATATATATATATATATATATATATATATATATATATATATATGGTACTTTGGTATAATTGAATTACCTATGTCATAAATCACATTAATTTGCTGCAACTTTTAATTGGCTCATAATAAATGGTTGAGGCAATGTTTTAAATGCCATATTTTATTAATGTCTATTGAATTTTATAATTTTTATTTTATACTCTATTGTCAACTTGTAAAAATACATAAATTTCAGATATTAATTCTTTTAAAGTTAAAAAATACAGGCTTAATCTCCACTGTAACTATAAATTGTATATGTCAGTTTATCTAATGGAGTGATTAAGGCTTTTATCAAGTTAATTTAGCAACTACTGCCTAAAGTGATGCTAAATTGTTGAATAAAAAATTTTTCAGATGTAAAGTTGAAGTGTCAGTGACAAATCAGGCTGCTTCATTGTGTGAAAGAACTTTATCAAATCGACCAAGTATCATTGCAACCCACATACATATTTTTGCATTTTTTGGTGCAGGAATATTAATGAGTTCTTGGTCATGGAATAAAGCTTCATTGTATGCATGGGAAAGGTTTCTCCGCAAGTAAGTATTATGAATTAAAAGTTTATTGTTAATGAAATTTCCAAATTTATTACCAGCAATTTCCTTGAAAAATAGAATTTCTTTATGCAGATTATTATAGAACAAAGAAATTTTGTTGTAATTAGAATATTTTTCCTACTAAGTCATCTTATAATTTTTGTTGTAGGATAATATGAGGTCTGATTAAAAAGTATCGGGACTGATGCTATAAAAAGAAAACTGCAATACATATCAATTTGGCATTTAATTGATTTCAAAGTAGTCCCCTTCTGAAACCTTACACTTTATCCATCATACTTGCTATTGATGGAAGCATCCCTGGAACTCCTCATTGCATTCTCTTAAATTTCCTTGACATCTTGAAATTTTCTTCCTTTCAAGTGGAATTTGATTTTTGGAAAGAAAAGTCACAAGGTGATCTGGTGAATATGGTGGGTGTTGAACCTGGGGAATGTTGTGCTTGGCCAAAAACTGCTGCATAATCTGTGCTGAATGTGCAGCTGCATTGTCATGATGGAGTTGCCACTCGCCAAACACATGCAATTCTGTCATTTTCTGACAAACTGCATCCCACAAACACTGCAACACATCACGGTAGTACACCTTTTTTTACTGTCTGATCAGTTGGAGCATACTCATGATAAATAATGTCTTTGTAGCTTTATATTGCTTAATCATTCGTGCTTTATTCAGTCTCAGAGAGACTGTAAAGATTGTCTTGGTTTTGGGGTCATAGCTATAGACTAATTATTTGTCACCTGTTTTCAAAAAGGTTTTGTCTTCCTTGACACAATCAAAGGATATTCTGTGCACCTGAAACACAATTTTGATGCAGACTCTCTGTTCAGTTTTTGTTTTCCATGCTGACTGAGGTCAAAAGTACTCGGAATAAATGAATATGCATCAATATGGTAACTTTCTTCCTTTAATAAGTATACTAAGAAGCTTGTCTGTGAATATGAGAGGATCATATTAAAAATAATTAGACAAAACTAAATTATTTAATGAAACATCTCTTTATATATATATATATATATATATATATATAGATACACCTAGATACATTTTATATATTTTATATATATAAAAAGACATGTCTCATTGAACATTAGATATAACAAAAAATACACTATTTTTATTGAATAGTATAAAATTAAAATATTTTTAGTTTTGTTTGTAATAATTTCTTTGAATTTTGTCAGTCAGTTTTATTTTATTTTTGATAGAGTCTTCCAGAAACCATCAAACCGTCCTGTAAAATTAAAGAGACACAAAATGATTGCCAGGGCATTTGCCAGACGTAAAGAAATCAACAGTGGAAGATTTTCAGTTAGTTTTTATAGCACGCATGATGATCCACTAGGTAAGAAATTGTTTCAGTACATTTATACTTTGATCAATGAAGCTTTTCAAAAATGATGCATTGTATTTTCTTTAACATCAAATGTTTGAAATAGCTATTCTTATGAGGCAAATCATGTTACCAATTCTCTGAGCATTGTAAATGAATGTGTATTCATATCTTGTAAAAAATTAAACAAGATAGGTTCTTAGCAAGTTTTTATGTAAAAACAAAAATTGTTGTGGAAACGAAGAATGAGTAACCTGGAAGGCAGAACTTGTTGCTGTTGTTGTTACTGCTGAAGAGGTTAATTTCTTTTTTGCCTCAGCAATGTAAATTCAAGGAAAAGGAATGCATTGTATTTTGGGTCAATAAACATATGATTTATTTACATATATACAAAACCAGCATGCTACCCATTGCAGTTGTAAAAGGCAAAAGAGTGGGAGAGGAAAAGAGAAAGAATGTTGGTCATGGATGTTGGCTGATGTTTTATAAAGACAGCGGTGTTGAAGGATAAAAGTTGAGAAGTATCATGTTCAGTGCGCCTGCTATGTTCTTGACCAGCCTCTGTATGTTGACATCTCAGCCAGGTCTCTCTCTCTCTCTCATTGCCCTTTGCAACATTGAATCAGGGAATTTATATCCATTGTATTGGCTCCAAATCACAGTCTATGTCTTTTAGTGGGAGTTATTTCTACTGGCCAATATATAAAGTTCATTTTTCATTTAATACCAAAAACATGCATTGAACTATGATGCACAGAGATGCATTTTTGCATTCTGCCTTGGGTTGTTGAGCAGTCAACATCCAGTTTAGTGTAAGAGACACGACAAAAACAAAAATAAAGATTATTATAACAGTTTAACATTATGTTTTCTTCTCCTACCACCACATATAGTCCAGGTTTAGTTATAAATCAAACACTTGATTGCATATAGTCAACAAGTGAGATAACATTGTCATTACAAAAGCCATTAGTTGTAGTGAAATAGAAGTGTGTGTGTGTGTGTATATATATATATATATATATATATATAAATAAATAGAAGTTATAAAAGGTTAATTTTTTGCCATTAAGTTGCATTTATTAGATTTGAGTTGGATTTTACCAATTGCAAAACAATATCTGTTAAATTTTATTGAAATTATGGAGGCAACACAGAAATTATCACAGAGATATAATTCTCCAATTATTTAACATTCTTGTGTAGATGCAATAACTCAAGAAAAAACCCTCAGTGGCACAATTTTCAATGGGATCAGGTAAGATTTTACTTGAAGGGATGTTGCAAAGAAAATCACAAAATGAATCCTAATTGGCATGCTGGTAACAGAATGACATCTTATGTATAGGAGATTCATGCCTAATAGAAGAGTCAAAAGAAATATCCACAAACACTACAGTGTGATCCAAATTGCCAAGAGGACAGAGTTGCAATGCCCAACAAGAGTCTGGAAAGGTGGTAAAGAACAAATCTAGTAAGGAAGCTTGTTGGGAAGTGAATAGGGAAATCTGCTATTTGACTGAGAAATTAAGCAAAAATCGAAAGTCTGAATACTGGCAGCATCAGTGGTATTAGAATGAGTAGGCCACTTGACATGATGTGCATTAAAGTTGCCAAACAAAAAGATATTCACAGATGAATGTATAGAGAGAAATATCTGGTCTTCAAATACAGTGTTGGGAATTTTAAATACTGACAAATCAATTTAATGACTGTTGAGTGTTTTATTCAGATTATTCATAAATCATGCATACTTTTTATTTTTAGGAATGAAATTTGATTTGAACAGCATAAGTTCTGCTGATGTATCATCAGAATTTGCAGCTAATATGCCTAAACTAGTACGTAGACGAGGAGGCATGTTCCAACCAATGGCAGGGACTCTTAGAAGATATTCAGATTCAGGTAAAATATTCAATAAGTTGATACAATTATTTTTCAAATATTTTCATATTTTCTTTTTCACAAATTATGTTTAAATTTTTAATTATTAGAATATTATAAAACTTGATATTATTTTTATGATTGACTATATTTAGAGAAACACAAAAAGTATAATACAAATGTAGGTATCTCCACAAAAACGCTAAAAATTAGCATGCTGTGATGAAAACATGCTCCAAATATAATGAAAACTTAGTTTATCATCAAAATATTTGTTATTATTAAGGAAGGATCAAAGTATTTTATGAATATTTAATTAAATTTTTTACTCCTTTTTAGAACATTCAAAATTTTGATTAAAAAACTTCTTGTTTCTTGTGTCAGCAGTTGTACTAACTTTAAGCATAGCAAGTTTTAGTCTCTTTTTTGTGGTGGTAGACTCATTAATTTTGAAATTCTTGCAAAAGTCAAATAATTGTCAGAATTTAATGAAATTTTCAGGACTTATTTACAAATGAATGAGTTTATTTTTTAAATCCTTTTTTTAGAAAATATTGGTAAAAATATATATTTTTTTTTTTACATATGTTACCTCCCACTTATTTAATTTTATGAAAATTTAAGAAATTCAACATAATTTTTAGTGAATATATTACTTAAAAGCAGAATTCTTTGATGAATTTAAATCACCTTTCTTTCTTTTTCAAAATCAGATGCTATCTTACTGAAAATCTGTTCTGAATCAAAAAATAAAAAATTCAATAAAACTAAGACATTATTAGAGAAGCTTTTAATTGCTTTTATGAATAATATATATTAAATACAATATTGTCAGAAGAAAAAACAGTTTTTGAAGAAAAGTGAATTTTTACAAGATTTGCTTTCATTTTTTACAATTTTAAATTAAATAATTTATGAAGATTTTAAATCTTTTAAAATTCATTTTCAATGAAATAACTTTTAGAAAATGTTGTTATTAAGTAAAACTATATTTACTTATTGTATATTGCAAAGCTTATCTGATGACCATGAATATTTTTAAAAGAATTTCAATTCATTAAAAGGTTATGTGTTTTAAGGGTTGTCCCCATTTATGGGAATAAAATCAATTAACACGAGAAAAACAAGACCCCATAGTTAAGAAATGTTTGTATACAACATTTTATGTTATAAGTAAGTAATATTTGTTTCAAATCAGATTAATTTAACTTTATATTTGCTAATTTTCCTCAAATAACATTTCAGAAATATATATTTTATTTTTGCAAGATTTTAAAACCAAAAATGAACTCAAAAATGGCAGTTTTTATTGATTTTACTGGAAAAAAAACAATCACTTTTGATCAATATAATTTGTTTGAATACAGTATTTTGCTTACTGAAAATAGTAAATTTTAAATCCTTTAGCTTTCAATTAAAGCTAAAATGAAAGCTTCAAAAAAGCTTTTTTCACTTATAAAAATTTATTTTAAACCTTACATATGCCGAATTAGTGGAAGTACCTATACAAATGTAGAATAGCTCAGATTATTTAATTTGGAGAGCTATGGTATTCATGATCAACTATCTATGATCAGTCCATCAGCTTATTGCTGTGACTTGCTGATTGAATGTAACATATTTTTTAGTGATTTCTTTTTTCATTTTAAAGAATTTAAGAGCTGAATTCTTCCTTACCTTGATCATCATGCCAGTGGTGAGAAGGAAAAAATAAATAAGAACAAAAAAAAAAAAAAAAACACTATTTAAAATAGTCAGGAAGTATGGCTAGGATCCCATAATGAGTGCAGAGAAAAATGGGTCCACTGATGCACAAGAAATAACCAAATAATAACCAACACCTAGTTTCAAAAACACCCAAGATGCTTATGGTTATGGACAAGCTCAATATTACTTCAAAGATTTTTTCAGTGAAAAACTTCATGAAAAATATTCATTTTATCCTAACATTGTTAGGATAAACTACTTACAAAGTTTTTATCATATTTCTGAATTTTATAGAGAGAGATTTTTTTTTCTTTTATTGATTTACTTGTAAATGAAAACTTGTGTTAATTGTTAAATATACTTTTAAAAAATCATGTCTTTATTTAATTTCAGATATTGCTTCTGTAACATCACGAATATTTTCTATGGAAAATAGTGATCAAGAAAATCAGCAACAGGAAGATTTGAAGAAAAAGAAAAAGAAAAAACGTGCAAAACTTAATAACAGAGTAAAACCACAGCTTACACCTTTTGTTTTGGCAATGCAAAGAGGGGCACAGGAATTCTTAAAAAGCAAACACCATTATAGTCATAGACGGCGTGGGAGTGATACATCAGTGTTAAGCAATGCTTCAGCTCGAAGTGTTCATTTCTCTTTAGACAGGAACAGCAGTGTAGATGCTTTGTCTGTAACCTCTGTAAGACCAAGTTCAAGTAACTCTGTGGTGAAGCCTAAATCTGAACCAAAAACCAAACGAATTACAAATTTTGCTATATTTACAGCAAATTCTTTCCTTCCTGGAAGTGTTGGGGACAGTGAAAGTCCAGATGTTGTGAATCTTGCTATGGAAGAACTCTCTAAAAACTCAGCCCCATGTTCTCAATGTGGTGGACAGGGATCATATCCTCCTGAAATTGCAATTTTTAACATTGAGGATGATGATACATCTTCAACTTCATCATCATCTTGTTGATTGATTTATCTTCTCTCATCCATATAGTTCATTCATTTTTTTATAGTGATACAAGGAGTTATAGAGTTGCCATTCTTCATTAGATAAGAATACATAAAAAAAAACTATATGAAGGCCTGTCTATGCTTCAAGACAATTATTTTCATTAATCATTAATATTGTTATTGGAAAGCTTTTCAGTCAGTATGCATCAGTTTTAAAATGAATTGTCCTGATTTTGAAATTTTTTAAAACCATTATTTTTTTTTCTTTTAGATTTAGAATGTCTATAAAATAAATACATTTCAATTTCTAAATTCCTTTAAGTATTTTAATTATTACAATAAGGTCTCTAATAAATACAAACAATGAAAACATTTTAATAACTATGCTTTACATTATTTCAGTTTTTATCAGTAATATTTAGTATCATTTGATTTCTATCTTTTGTGTGTGTCAAATATGTAAAGTTAATTTGGTAGATTTAGATTTCTTGACTGTTATAAATGCTTTAAATACCTTGGCGCAAGTTTTAATGAAGTGCTATAATCAAAACTCTAGACTAATTTTTTTAACAATCATCATGAAACTGTCTGTAAAGACAATTTTAGTCTTTGTGAAAAAAATTTTAAAATGTCCTAGAATCAAAAAGTTTTCTTTTTTTAACTTGATCCTTTAATTATCACTTATAGCATAATAAAGACACCATTAAGATGTTTAAGAAATCAATTTTTAAAAATATTTAAATGAATAGGGTGTGGCAGAAATACCTCCTGCGTAATGGTAAGACACTAACTAGATGAAGACACCTTGCCACTAATGAACATTTATAAGAGCTAAATTAGTGAAAAAAGTCTGGAAATTAGAATGGTAGGTATTTCATATTATTTTGTTTTTACATTATAAAAACTTTGTTACTATTTAATAACATTTCTAAGCTAAATACAAGATGAATGAATAAAGCAAGAATTTAAGTGAAAACTCAAAAAACTGAAAAATTATTTGAATAGCCTGTTAAAATTTTGTTAAAAATTTAGTTGTAAATATTTTTCTTTCTATATATGTCTAAATTAACTTTATAAATAAAACTGAAAAATTCTAAACAAAGCATATTTTACATTCTATTTTTAAAATTTCCCTGAAACTTGACTTTTATTTTTTTGCTAATAAAGTATTTAATTCATTACATTAGAGAATTTTAATAGATGTAAAGTAATTCTCTTCAGATGACTGATTAATTTAATTCCCTTAAGTTAGGATTGAAAAATTACTTTCCTGAAATTTTCTCATAAGAAAATCTTTTAATAAATTTAAATGGCAGCTGGAAATTATTAGAAGTTTAAAGTTGTTGAAGAGTTTTAATTTTAATGACAGCCAATACAATAATGGATTTTTGAAATATTGGTTAAAAACATGAAGTTTATTTAAATGTTTTTGAAAATGGTTTATGTCCCCTACTCTATTTCATGTAATTTTTATTTTTAGGATTAAAATACTTTTTGTTACAATTGATATTTGGTAAAACATGCTATTTATTTTTAATCCTAATTATTGACTGTAAATTTTGGTTAAAACATTTCACCTTGATTCTAATTGAATATACATATAAAAATTCTCAGAAAATTCTTATCTCGAGCCTTCAATTTGCTTCAGTTAGAGGAAATCTTTTCATTCGCTTCAAAATATAGGTTAAAGCAAAGAGTAAATAATGTATGTTCTTCTAACAACCACTTTAACTAAAACAAAATTATTTTAGAAGCAGAAGAATTTTCTTTGTTTTTTTACAACTCAATTGTAATATGCATTTATTAACTTACTGTCTGAAATACAAAATAAAAGTAATTTTTAGATTTATAGATTCATTTGATATTTATATTAAATGTATTTCCCCATGAAAAATGTAGTTAGATCTCTAATGTTCTATACATTATTTTGATGTTAATCTGTAGTAATTAAAAATGACAACAAGATAATGAAATGTTTATAAATTATTGTAGAATGTTGAAATTGATTTAAATTGACACAATCCTAAACTGAAATATTAAACAAATGTCAAAAACTAGATTCAAGTAGTTTTAAAACAGACTCCTGGCATTATTATGTTTTGAATGATTCTGACTCTAAACGCAACAAGATTAATGGTTTCTGTTTGGCAGATTGGTTTGGTGAATATCTGACATATGTTTTGGATAAGAGCTTTCAAGGCATATATAACAATACATTATTTTATTGCTAACTTTTCACCATCAATGAGTTTTTTAAATAAAAGATATTCATGTAGCACATGTATCAAGATATTGGGATTTTATTAGTTGCTATTATTTCACAATAGAAAAGGTCACAAGAAAGAATCCTGATTCCTCAGTACTTTTAAATTATTTCAATGTGGCATCTAGATATATTTGAATATGTAGGTCAAATTTAATAAAAACTAGAAATTAATTATTGCAAAAGTAATTTTGAAAATTGTTCTGTTACTATTATTATAAATTAATTAAAATTTTAACTAATTTGTGAATGATTAATTTGAATCATTGTACAAATGTTAAGGGTAGATCTGTAAGTTCAATTTGTCATTTATATTCATCACTGAACTAAGTGCATTGACAAGGAAAGAGATTTTGTTGAAAAATAAATATCTGAGATGTAAAATAAATGCTCCTTCCACTTTCTTCTTTTTAATCATACAAAAAGCAAGACAATAAAACTATTAAGATGCATGAGTTACTGAGTATGAAAAAATATTGGTGAATATCTGAAAAAAGAAAAACATTATCAAGGAGAGAGAACAATAAAGGAACAGGAATTAACAAGGCAGAAAATAATGATTGACATTGCATTTAAATCTTGAAAGATCAAAGTTAATTTGAAAGCAAAAATCTGAAAGAGAATTCTACAAGTGAGAAGTGAGAGAGGAGAAACTGTTAACATAGAATTTATGGTTATATCTAGCCATTTCAACTGTAAAATGATAGCTGCCAATCTAGTACTGTGCTTAAATTTGTAAAGTCAAGATACCAAAGTAACATCACTGGCAGCATTAAAATTAACAAGCCCCAGGTTGCAGGTCATTTTTGAGATCAGTTGCCAATTTGACCTTATCAAAGTGATCATTAAGACAGGAGTAAATAGTTGTCATCAGCATACATATCAAGTTGAGAAATGATGACATCAGTTTTCCTATCATTAAGTTACAGACTTATTGATGTACCTATATATTTTCCTTCAGTATTAATATTTGTTAACATAAGCAATATGATGTGTTAAGATAAATGGCCATTTTTGGAAACTGATTTATTCAAAGATATTTTTCTATTTTAATTATAAGTTTAAAAATAGCCTTGCTCAATGTAATTTTTTATATTTTAAGAATTGTTTTCCACTGTAATTCATTTTTTCTGATATAGTGGATATATTAGGTGATGTAATTTAAAAATTTTGCTTTCTGACTACTTTACATTTGCTTATTAATGTTTAATCAAAAAATAATGATTTAATGACCTCATTAAAATTTCTCTACTTGTATATTTTGAAAAATAACTTTTTTTATGATAAATTTCATTTGTATCAAATTTTCCTAAATCAATCATTTCAATATCATCTTCATATGAATAAGAATACACAAAATATGAAGTGAATGATTCAAGTCTCTTTTATTTTTTTCAAGTAACATTTCTTACACATCAAAGTCACCTAAATCAATCATATCAGCTTCACACTCAGAGATCCTGTTAACAAAGTTAGCATTATCAACTGATTCACTTTGTTAATCCTATTTTGCAAAATTAGCATTAATCCAGTTAACATTATCCTTACTACAACAAATATGGTAATATGATGGGTTATCAGTTATGGATGAGTTATTTGTCTTATATTTGGCTCTATATTGGCCTTGTGTAATGATTAAAAGAAAATGTGCAGAAAGTTGATAAATACAAAATAACTCTTTATATAACTATGTAACAATATACAAAAGAATAAGGTGAAAGTTGAAGTTTAAAGTGTTCAAGTGTAAAAGTCCTGGCGCATACAAGTGAGAGAATGCGTGTGTCTGAGTGGAAGTGTGTGTGTGTGTGTGTGTGTGTGTACATATATGAAAAAATATAGTCTTAAGGTGTGCTATATTTATGGGATAAAGTGTTCAATATCAGAGATAGAGCATATGTAAATATAAAAGTGAACATAAAAGTCAACACTTAGAGGCAACAGTCTGTTTCATGCTAGATGCAATCATTGGCCTGACAATTGCATCTAGCATGAAACAGACTGTCGCCTCTAAGTATGTTGACTTCTATGTTCACTTTTTATATATATATATATATATATATATATATATATATATATATATATATATATATATATATATATATACACACACACACACGTAGTAGTTGCTTCCTTAACAATAGGTGAAGGAAGCTATATGATTTTAAATGTAGCAAGCTGATAGTTATTGACATTTGATTTAGGGTAGGCAAGAGCAGTTACACTTGATAAAGTTGTTTTTATAGTTTCAAAAGCTTCCATTTCTTCTTTTTACTTTGCGTTCATACATATACAATTTAGTTAGCAGGGAAAACCAATTGCTAAAACCTAGAATGAGCTTCCTAGAGAAATTAGCCATTCCTTGGTGGAGGAAAATCTTTTAACTCGGCAAGTTTCTTGGGACTGGGTAAATTCTACCATTGCTAAAACTATTGAATCCCAAAAATTCAAGTTTGTAAGCACTGAGCGGACATTTTGAAAGATACATTTTAAGGCAGTACTCACTGAGTTTTTCTAGAACTTGGTTGAGGTGCTGGAACACCCAGTGAGGATCAAATTCACTATTCAGTCATAACTGATCTAAAGAGAAATTACACCACTTTGAAGTACCTGAGGCATTGTTCAAGAAAGTGAGAATGTCATCAATGTATATGAAGTCATAGAAGATATGGTCCATCATTCACTGAAATGTATTTGATGCATTCTGGAGTCTGAAAGGTATGTGATTGTTCTTGAACAAATAAAACTGTGTTGTAATAGCTTTTTTTGTACATCGTCAGGATAGTTTGGCACTTGGTGATAAATCAATTTTTGAAAATGCAGTTTATATGATAAGAATTAATATTTAGCACTTGGTACCAATCTACTTTTTTTTTTTATTAAATTTAGTTGCCTATGTAATATCAATCCTCCTATACGACAGGGCTAAATAATTTCCTCACAGATGAAGAGACTTGAAGCAATGGAAATGGAATTATACAGAAAGATGCTGAGAATACCATGAACTGAACATGTGAGCAACAATGATGTTTTAGACATAATGGAAACAAAAAGGACATTTACACTTAATATCAGGAAGAATCTTTTGAAATTTCTGGGGATCATAATGAGCAAAGAGGGCTTGGAAAATTTGATACTTACAGGAAATTAAGAGGGACAGGAAAATAATGCATAACCTACTTAGTAAAGTTGAGTAAAGAATGGCAGATGAAAGTTTTAGAGAGATAACAAAAAGGTAAAAATTATTAAGAAATACAAAGGACGGAATTGTGGAGAGGCATGATCACCAAACATCCTGAAGGGATACAGCACACAGAATCATTATGTACCATCTAACTTTCCCAATTCTGAAAGGGATATCTAAATTCCTATTTCACTCTGTTGAATTTTTGTGCCTATAGTTGTGCTTTAGAAAATATGGGAGGGTTGCTCGATCCGGTGAAAAAGGATTGGGTTTGCCGCATTAGGATAGCGATGTGGTGAAATTATATTTGAATATTTTTCCATAATTCTTTGTACCATCATGTCATTAGCGCTATCTTGGTATCATAATTTCAGGAGTCAGCTTTGCATTAGAATTTTGCGCATTTGGCTAAATATAAATGAGCCCGACAAACTTTTGGCTTAATGTCCTTGTTGAAAAGGCAAATACTGGGTGGACAGTCGTTTGTTCTTCTTCATGAATCCATACTTCTGCTATTACGGTGATGATGTCACATCATATGCTGGACTTGTGCAGCCTCTTGCTTATTAAAATATAGCAGAAGATCATCTTCCATTTTTCTAAAGTGATCTGTTTCTAGATTGGTTTTGGATGCTATCACCGGCTTGATGGAAAACAATAGTGTCTGAATAAATGTATGTTAAACAATATCCTCAAGTAATTATTAAAAAATGTTTTTCTTTTTCCCAGCTAATGCACTGTGACCACTGCATTTTAATTTTTATCTCTTATTTTTTTGGTTTTTAGTTATGCTAAGATATGGAATCATATTTTATCTGAATTATTTATAATTCCTCCCTCTCTGGTAGCTGCATTTAAATGTAATTAGTTAACCATAACTTGTTGATTGGTGCATTTTTCAAGTGAGAAGTCTTATATTTGGGATTGTATATTATAACCTTCCCTAGAACCGTATTCTCCAAGCAGACCCTGTTTGAAAAATTTCATTCTTTTATTTTATACTTGATCCCTCTTCCACCCACTAGTGGGAAGGGATGTGATCTCTTATAAAAATGGGATTCTCACTTCATGTTCTGAAACTACCCAACAACGCGCAAAAAAACACTGCCAAGTTCTTAAAGTAGATAACAACATTTGCCCTCTGAATGTTACTATCTACATCAGCTACTGCTGTTAGATCACCAAAGTATAAGACCCCAAATATCCAGACATTTCTCTCATTTTAACAGTGAGACAGCATGAAAATAGCACTAATGACACATACGATGATAACCTTCCATACAAAACGGTTTTCATCAAATACGTTGATTGTCAGGAAATGTTTACAACTGTTCTATTCCAGTTCTACAACTGACCTGAGAGCTATAAAGCTGAGGCACTCCTTTCAGAGTTGTACAAAAGGACCTGACCTCAGGGACAGTGAAGAAATAGATCTCCTCATAGCGTGGCTCAGCATGGAGTTTGTGAAGCACTCCAAGGGAATCATGGCTGTTCATCCCAAATCACTTAGAAAGAGGACTGAAGATGATGTAGGACAGACCCAAAGAGATGGCTGAATGTTCACTTTCCAAACAAATAGAATACACCTCAAAGAACGCAAACAAGAATGCTCCTAAGCTAAAGGAGTCCTGCAACATTCTTATACCAGTCTACTAAAGAAGATGAATATATTTCTGGAATCACTGTGCAGCCCAAAGGATCACCCTTCAAGTACAAAGATACCTCTTCAGTCACCAAGAGAAGCAGCAACAATCAACAACCACATGTTCCTTTCCTTCTCTTCTCAATCTTTACAGACTTTGTTGAACAACAAACTAGGACTAGTAATGATCCCACCTGCAATCTCTTAACTCACACAAGAAAGACTTCTTGGCAGCAGTACAAAGGAATACTGTCGGTACACAAACCAAAGTATCTCCCAAGACCCACACCAACTCGAAGCAGCACGATAATAGGGTTAAGTTCTCTTATGCAAGATGCCTCACACCCTCATACAGTTGTAATACTTCTTAGACCTCCCACTCCACAGAAATGTTGTAAGACACTTTGTTTTAGATATTGTACATCTTCCTCATACATGACAAGAGACTGCATAACACTGCTCCTCATTCTGGACCAGCCCTTCAGACAAAAGAAACAGATTTTATTTCTAAGTCCAGCGGGGAGGCAGTCACTATACCAATTGCAGATGCAAAATCCAGGTGACATCATACTGAGGCTTGCTGCACACAGAAAACCAGTAAGCCCTCTCCCAACATCTGGGAATTTGGAGTTAAACCTAACTTCAAATATAGATGAAGGAAACAATAACTCTCTTCTCACCAGACACAAGGGAAGTTGGCATTTAAAATTAAAGAGTCTGGCCTGGGAGCCAACCAAGATAATACAGTCGAAAGAAGCAAATGCACTCTAGGACTGGTCACAAGTCGTTCCTAGTGGAGATGGGAAAAGAGAGTATCAGGTTACAGTTAAAAATTCTGAAAAAGAAAAGGACTACAAATCTCTCCCCAAGCAGATTTCAAGAGCTGTCCTTTCTCATGAGTCCTCAATCAATTGTGGCATATAAACATGCCAGGCAGAGAGTGTTCTGCTTCTCATTGGCTTGTAGCCAACATATAAATGTTGGTTGGGAAAGCTTCCTGATTGGTTGGTTGAAATAACTATTTACAGAAATAGGGAAATTTTGGTCTCCTTGTTATTATTTTTTTAATTCTTTTCTGACATCCTGCATTCTGATTGGTTGGTTGAACTATGGCTTACTTTACCTATCGATTTTTATTATCTGTTTATTTTTTAGAGATGGTGAAACTTTAGTTTTCTTGTTATTTATTTTTATTTCTTTATTATTACAGACATAAATACTACAAAATATAAGCATATTACTATATTACTGTTAGAAACACATTATATGAAGTCTGTCAGCTTTAAATGCCTCACAAATGTAGTGGAATTATTTTCTTATGACTATTCTGCTAAAAATATTCTTTAACCAGTAATCAACTTGATGGACTAAAATAGTGAGAAATAGACAGTGTATATATATATATATATAGAGAGAGAGAGGGAGGGAGAGAAGATGAAACAATGTGGAGTAACCTATAAACGGCGCCTTTTGCCGATGTGATGGCTTTGCTTCTTCAGGTCTGAATTCATTCCGACCTGATCTCTACTTTTATTTTGGATATTATTATACACACACACACACACACACACACACACATATATATATATATATATATATATATATATATATTGAATGAAAATATATGAAAATGAAAAATATATGTTGAAGGTAACATCTAGAAAATCTACTTTGTCTAGTTTAGTTTTTATACCTATGTCGAATCCGTT
Organism: Acanthosepion lycidas; assembly: GCA_963932145.1. Lineage (NCBI taxonomy): Eukaryota > Metazoa > Mollusca > Cephalopoda > Sepiida > Sepiidae > Acanthosepion > Acanthosepion lycidas. The sequence continues at coordinate 108,628,776 of OZ010580.1, read as the reverse complement.
ATTTTTGAAAATCTTTATTATTGCTTTTCTAGTTTTGTTTTTTGCAGTTTCTTAAGATTATGAGACTGTCGTCTCTGTTGAGTGTCTGTGTAATTTATATCTATTATTTTTCTTAGTTCGTGTAATAAGTATATACCTATGATTTCGTAGTCTGCACCATCGAAGCTTCCCATTGTAGTGTCAAAGATCCCATCTTTCTTTATCCATGCTTCTTCATTGTGAAATAGTAATGATTTACGGGAGTGTTAAATGATGTCAATTTGTTTGGTTTTATTATTATATGTTCTTGAGCGAAGTTGATGGCCTTATCTGGCATATGTTCTGTTATAGATGGGTAAAATTCTTTTATGTCTAATTGTAGGAATTGGCAATTTTGTTTGTTGTTTATGCTGTGGAACCAGTCAATAGTTGATTTTGTGTTTTTCCACTGGTTTACTCTTAACTTCTTCCTAAGTTCGGAATTAATTCTTTCTAGTATCGTTTTACTTATTTTACCTAGATCGCTTTGGCTGGGTTTATGAGTCTACATGTAGGGTTGGCTTTGAAATTTTCTTTGTAGTCTTTTAATGTGATAAAGGCTTGCGCCTTTGCTGATGCAACTTATTCGGTCATCTAGGTCTAATTTTTGGGCGATTGCTTTAGCTTCCTTATTGATATAGTGTTCTATTGTTTTTGGTGCCTTTTTGTATGTTTTGGTTATGTTGTGCTTGAGTAATTTATTGTGTGTAGGAGGGCTTAGTTTGTATAAATCTCTTGTTTTATCCGAAGCGATAAAAATATTTGCTGAATTGTTTATTTTTGTTATATCTTCTTTTAGTTTTTTTTTTTTTAAAGCATCTTGTTTTTTATAAAATTTTATGTTTCTAACTAGGTCAGTTAAATCTTTCCCGAAATCGTCTAATTCTTTTTGTTGCGGGGGCACTTTTTGGTTTTGAAGCCGTATTTTTCCTTGAGTGTATTGTTATTGTCATGGTCCTGGTTTAAAAAGGAGTAGGATTTCCATCTCATTCTTTTTATGAAACTTTGTTTTTTTCAATTAATTTTAGCTTATATATGGAGGAGGATAGGATGGGTATGTTTTTTAGGGAGTAGTCGAGGCTAAATGTTTCTATGTCCATACTGTGTTATAAATGTAGCGAAAGTGCTCTACTGTTTATCAGGAGCTGAATATGAAGAAATATACTCTTAAGGTGTGCTATATTTATGGGATAAAGTGCTCAATATCAGAGATAGAGCGTGTGTAAATATAAAAGTGAACATTGAAGTCAACACTTTAAAGGTGACAGGCTGTTTCATGCCAGACGCAATCGTCAGGTCACGAGTGTTGGTTTTTTTTTCTCGGATATTTTTTATATACGGGTCATTGGTGCATTGTGGGTAGTCTATTTTGGCAGTTATTTTGCCGGAAGTTGTTTGTTTATTTATTTGGGTTAGATTATTTTGCTTGTTTTTTATTTTTAAATGAAAACAAGCAAAAATTTAAAGATTTTCAAAAATAACGGCTTCGACATAGGTATAAAAACTAACCTAAACGAAGTAGATTTCCTAGATGTTACCTCCAACCTAAGAAAAGGCACATATAAACCATACAGAAAACCCAATGATAAACCACTTTATATACACACATCTTCCAATCACCCGCCTTCTATAATCAAACAGATACCAAAATTGATTAACCGCGGTTTTCCGACAATTCCTCCAATGAATCCATATTTAACAAAGCTAAGACTCCGAAACAGCCCTAAAAGATAGTGGAATCCCAGCAACACTCACATACTCATCACAGAACACAAAAAAGGCCAACAGGAAAAGAAATATCATATGGTTCAACCCACCATACAGCAAAAACGTAAGAACAAACGTAGGAAAAATATTCTTCAAACTCTTGCACAAACACTTCCCAGAATCAAGCACCCTACACAAAATGTTCAACAAAAACACAGTAAAATCAGCTACAGTTGCACCGAGAACATGGCACAAATAATAAAAAGGCACAACAGGAAAATTATCAATAAACCACACGAACAAATTAAACCCACGTGTAACTGCAGAATAAAGAACGAATATCCCTTAAACGGTAATTGCTTACAAAACAACGTAATATACGAAGCCACTATAAAATCACCAGATAATGAAGAAAAAGTATACATAGCAATAACTGAAGGACGCTGGAAATAAAGAATTTGTGAAAGATGTTTTGTGTGCATAAATATGCGAACAGCACAATGCTTTCTAAATATATATGGGAAATTAAAAACAAAACGCACATCACATCAAAAATATCTTGGAAAAGATCATCAGCCTACAACAACCAATCCAAAACTTGCAAACTTTGCTTGGAGGAAAAAATAGCTATCATTACCTTCCCAGAACAAAATAAATTTATTAAATAAACGATCCGAGCTCATCTCAAAATGCAGACATGAAAACAAATTTTTACTAAGTTACTTAAAAATCGAAAACTGAAAAAAAATAAACAAAATGACAATAAAATAAGTAAAATAAATTAACCCAAACAAATTACCAAATCACACCCTTAGAATAGACAAAATAGAATAAATAAAGAAAAATCAATGAACCCAAATAAATAAAGTAAATAATAAACAAATTAACAAACAATTCTAACCAAAATATTAGACTATAAAAATCAAAGCAAAATGGTAGCAAGGAATGAGATGCGAGAGAGAGAGAGAGAAAGTTTACACGTGTTTTGTTTTTATAATTTTGTTGTACCACGTGACAGGCTCAGATGAAAAACGCGGGAAAACAGATTTGTCGCGTGCAGGCGGTTTGATTGGTCGGAACTGACTAATCAGCAAGCTAGATTGAACCAATGAATGCTTGTCATATATTCACTTACAGGAAATAGTTTATTTATCCACGCAGGGTTGACGTGGAAGATTCCACAAGTGACCCCACAATCCCACAAACATGCTCTTGAATTTGGATCATGCAATGTATAGTCGGCCCAAAAGTTCGAATGTATCGTCTAAGCTACTATAAATCACGCGAAAAAAAATTAGAGGTAATACTCAACAATAGAGATGAGATGTTATTCAAGCGAAAATGATTTATTTACACCTTCGTCTCGGTTGATATACATAAATGTTTAGAGAGGTGGTCTCTATCGCTTATGTAGGAGTTGCTATTCTATTACAATTACATTGTCGTTGTAGAGAAAGACCACGTGAAGAAAATATATGAGCATAGAATGTGTATGATAAAATATGAGCTTGGTATGTGTAGAGTTTTTTTTTGTTTATATATATATATAGTACATTGATCTCGATTCCTGCTGTTAACTTCTGTGGATGTCTTTGGCGTTTGGTTTTGGTGGGTAGGTGGCTTCGGCGAATGCCCAGGCAAAATGGATGAGGAACAGCAAATAACTATGGTAGCTCGGATGCGTCTTCTGCCCTAGAGTCGAATTGATGGCGATTTATATAGTATTGGAAAGATTCGAAAACAAACTGTTGATTGAAGCTATGTGGACCTTTTCGGAGGAGTCAGAAAGTAGTTCTATAACATTTTAATTTTTTTTCTTTTTTTGTATGTGTCGGAAATAGATGCACGAAGCTGACCTAAGATCAAGCCAGTTTGTGTAATTTGAACTGTTGAAGTGATCACTTCTGTTTTCGTTGAAAAGTGGGAGTACCGACCAGCTAAGACCACTCTAAAAGAGAAATTAAAATAATCCTTTAAAAAATCGACACAAAACCAAGGAAACAGCGAATGTGTTTTCAAAATATGAATCCATGTAAAACTGTCATTGTTCATCAGATCTATAAAATATTAAAATAAATATTGCATTTGAAATGACTTCATTTTCAAGTGGGTAAACATGAGGATAAGTTACATGAACTGATAGCACAAGAATAATGATGCACAAAAAAAAAAAAAACACCAACGAAAGTTTTAACAACGTGAATGACAAATGTCTACCAAATGTTATGAAAGATATAGTTACAGTGTGTCTTAAAGGTAAAGAAGAAATCTTAAAACGTCTTGACAAGTTTATAAGAGTTTAAAGGGATATTGGTGTGAATGATGTTTAGTTCTGAAGTCGGCAATACTGATATATAGGATATTATAGGTTTACTCTTACTGTCCTTAAGTTGTCGACGTAACATTGTTGGGATTGCTATGAGTTTGAATTTGTTATCAGAAGGTTTTTATATTAAGATGGTTAGTTCACGGCCATGTTCACCATATTAATCCGAAACAATATAGAATATAGACATTCAAAAACGAATCAATCGCAAGGCAATTGAGTAAGGAACACCGATTATGAGATTCCAATAAAACAACATGCAGTTATGTACAAAGGCTCCTCGCATCCACCAGAGAACTGACATCACTGACCACCTAAAGAGGGAGGGAGGGGATGGGGAGTTAAACTAAAGGAAAAAAAAGGGAGGAACAGAAATAAAAGGGACAATGAGCAAACACACTCTAGCTAAGTTTACAGAAAAAGGGAAGAAAAACTAAAGAATCAAATACAAAAACCTAATCTAGCCTAAATCCAGAGAAGGGTTGCCCAAGTTCAATCCAGGAAAACAATATCCTGATGCCTAACCGGCATCAAAATGCCACTCCAGGTCAGCCCCTTTTATTCGGCACAAGCGCGCAAGATTCACCCACCTTTTGCCAAATTCTGATGAGGGGAGCCGCCGCTTTCCCGTCCTAATCTTGACTTTAAGCTGATGCTTAAAGTACAAGATCAGTTGGAAAGAAGTGAACTTCTCGCCATTATAGAATTCCTTCTGACGCGTCGTCCAAATCATGACTCTTAATAACACTTAGTAAGCAAAAGAACACATAGTTTTCAGCCTTCGTCATCTGCGGTACCACATTGCTACAAACAGAACTGGCCTCAAGGACAAAGAACTTTTCCCGCAGCATCTACCACTCGTCCCTTTAGCCCGTCAACCTTCGGCGTCTTCCTCTTTGGGTTGAGGCGCCCATTCGGTCTGAACAGTACTGAGGGGTAGCTGGCCGCACGCTCCCTGAGTACCCGTAGATTGTTCGACCGGTCACTGGCCAAGTTCCGCCTGCTGCCCACGCTGTGTTAGTTTTTAGATCCAGTAAGCGGGGTGTTGTCCATACGTTCACGGACGATTGGGGATGTAGGCACGGCTGTGAGGGTGCTATATAAACGCGAGTTTTGCTGAGTTGGGGAGACTTGGTCGTTAGACGAGAGTGACGTTGGGAGAGAGAGAGATTCGTTGCAGTGAGTCGGTCCAGTGGCGAGTCAGAGATAAAGACTTCAAGAAATATCATCGTCGTTGTAGCAGTCGCATTGAAAAGTCGCTGAAACTTAACGTTTGTCACTTACGACAACCAACTGAAAAGCTACACTTCCACGTAGGGTTGGAATTACGAGTCACATATCCTCCCAAGTTGATTTGGAACGAGTTAATCACACACACACACCTCTCTCTGTTGGTATAATTGGTAGAGTAGTGGTCCTCTGTTCTTATGTTAATTGCTTTTCTATCCTTTCTGTAAACTCTTTCTACTGTTGTTGTTTTCTTATATAAAAGACATCAATATTTTACCCATTGTTGTTCGGCTTCTGCAGATATTATTTCCTTGTTTGCCACATTGTAATTTTCCTGCTGCCCACCCTCACAGCCATGCCTACATCCCCAATCGACCGTGAACATATGGACAACACCCCGCTTACTGGATCTAAAAACTAACACAACGTGGGCAGCAGGCGGAACTTGGCCAGTGACCAGTCGAACAATCTACGGGTACTCAAGGTTGTTCACGCGCTTAACACGAGTATCGCCATAAGCAAAGTTTAAATTCAAATCTATTTCAAATCTCTTAGTGGATAAAATTAATTAGTTCAATGTTCATTTCAATTCAATTGTCTTTTTGATGACCAAATTCAGCGGATACAACTTATGTTTAGATCAGATTTCGCTAGTGGTAAACATACACTGATCTTACCTCCCCGGTCCGATTTACTTCATTATGTTTTTATCAAAAATATTATTTTCGTCTATTTTTTTTAATGACCCAAATTAAACATCGCCTCCTGCCCTTTTGCATTTGTTTATAAACAACTCGCCAACCCGATTTTAAATTTATTCCTTATCCATCAGCCGTCTCAGGTTTCATATATCATTGTTCTAGATTCTTTCCTATTAATAGCGCTGACACAGTTTGTAACTTTCACGGAAGATCGTGTTTTCCATCTTCAATCAATAAACGTTACATTTGCGTGTGTGCATTCATGTGCGTCAACCTCTCTCTGTTACAGCATGCGGACCACGAGGCCTTCAACAAACTTGCACAACGGCACTACCACTCTGCACTGAAAGAAGGCGTGACCAGTGGTCTCGACTTCCCCAACACAGCGACGGCAGTTTGGCTCAAAGTCGTTTGGCGACACAGAGGGCCCCACAAATCACCAGCCAGGTGAGTGATGCCTCATCGTTATTGAGGCATTTCAACCCAGGCGCCCAAGGCCATATTGAGCGAGCCTCCTGCTTTATAAGACCAAACTCGTCAATTAGATCATCCTGGACGGTCCCACCACTGACTAACAGTTGATACAATGCCCTACGAGACAACGCCCGGGCGTTGGAGAGGTCATCCGACGCCCGTAAGAGGTGTTTCAGAGCACGACATTCGCGGTAGAAGGAGCATTCGGCTCGGGGTGTACGGCCGGCCTCCTCCTCGCACGAGTGCACACTTCTCAGGGATGGGAAGTTTCTACGGACGTCTTCCTTTCAGAAGGCGCCCTCCTCATCCGATTCGCGACAGATTCGGTCTAGAAAAGCGATGCGAAGCATATATTAACGAATCTCAATGCTAGGCATGCTCAGGCCGCCCTCAGAAGGATGAAGGAAACAGATCTCCCGAGATACCATAGGGGCCTTGTCTCTCCACAAAAAGAGGGCAAAAGCCTTACTAATGATATTAGTGTGGTATACGGAAGTGGAAGTACAGAGAGTCGGTAAAGGAGAATCGGGTAGATGTGTGAAACACATACTTCCGCCCTCCCCTTCAAGGAAAGCTTCCTCCGAGACCACAGATTAACCGCGATCTCGGCCTTCCCTTGTACCTCCGACCAATTCATTTCCAACTGGAGATCAGGACCGAACCAGACGCCGAGTATCTTGACCGGTCCATCCGTCCAGAGGAAAGATCCGGAAAGAGAAATTCCTTTCCACGCACCCAACCGCAAGCCAATAGATTTATCGCGGTTGATCTTGGCCCCTGTCACCATCTCATAACCACTGATCTCTTTGCTGACTTCGTCAATCTCCGCACAGGACCGGATTCGCCTTTAACTTGCGAAGAAAAGGTTCCAACGCAAGAACGTAAAGCGAAGGCGAAAGCGGACAACCTTGACGAATAGAGCGAGACAATAAGAAAGGCTCCGATCTTACCCCATTCACTTCCACCAGCGCACCGGGGGGTCACATACAAAAGTCGGATCCAGGAGCGAAAGTCGGCTCCGAAACCGGCCGCCGAAAGGACAGCCTCCAGAAAACGATGGTCAACCCTATCGAAGGCCTTGGACTGATCTAAATTGACCAGCGCGGCTTCACTGTCGACTTGTTCTAAGATCAAGTGTACCACATGAAGGTTATCCTGAATAGTCCTGCCCTTCACAGCACAAGTCTGTTCGGGGCCAATCAGACGAGACAGGACAAGCTACAAACGGTTGGCTAAGATCTTCGCCAAAATCTTTAACTCTGTGTTTAACATGGTTAAAGGGCGAAAGTTATCTAACCCATCCCCATCGTTCTTGTCCTTACGCAGCAACTTGATCACACCCCTGGTGAGTGTTGAGGTATAGACCCCTGCTTCATCCAGTGGTTGAAAATCAGTTCCAGCAAAGGAACAAAAACGGGCGACTGCCTCAAGTAAACTTCGTAGGGAAGACCATCTAGTCCCGGAGAACTAGGCCTATCTGTTTAAGCGCTTCCCAGATTTCCGACTCTGTGATGGGACCCTCGCACCTAGCCGTTTCAGCTGCCTCGGGGCAGGGTAGTCGGCTAAATAGGCGTTGAACTGAGCAGGGCTCAGACCGGGCTCCCTGGTGAAAAGATCCTGAAAGTAATCCCGAAAGGCCTTGCATATGCCCGTGTTTGTAGTCATGGTCCGCTTATCCGGCAATGTGACGCACGCGATATGTCACCGAGACACACTCCGATTTTCCTCTGCACGCAGTTCAGCGGCCATATCCGTCGCCTCAGAGGACAATCTTTTTAACCTAGCCCTAACTGCCAGAGCTTGATCCTTCTTGATAAGCAAGGAGGACAACTCTGCCTTAGCTAAGGCTATTTCACCACTATCACGGGATTTCACAGCCCGATCAACTTTTTGTTCTAAAGCCGTTTGCGCCGCTAATCTATCTAGACTGAGTCGACGAATAAAATCGGCAGCAAACGTTCTATTTTTGGATTTTAATTTATCCTACCAGGCGTTCCCCACAACCGCCCCCGTCAATTCCCTCTGAATCATTAGTAGCAGCTGGTCCCGGAAATCCTGCTCACCAAATAATGAACAGTTTAATTTCCAGTAACCAGCCAATCTAACCATAGGCTTATCTAAGTTTACGCGGACCCGGACAAGCCTATGGTCCGAATAAACTATGTAATGGAAGCTTGGACACCCTAAGAGCCCTACATCGACTCTCCTAACTAAGACTCGGTCAAGGTAGCTAGCAAGCATCCCAGGAGCCGAGTTGCCACTATTTGTCCAAGTCCATACTACCTCCCGAGGGTGCTCAGTGCGGTACTTATCGACAAGATCAAACTCATCGATAAAGCCCCGAAATGATTTCACGTCCCGGTTGTTAGTACTCGGATTTTGCCCTATGCGATCTATATCGGGGTCAAGGACGGCATTCCAATCCCCCGCTAAAACTACCCGGCGAGATGTCTTCAAGAACGGCCCAATCTGCGGAAACAAAGCAGGCTGCTCAGAATGGCTACTGGACGCATAAACCCCAATGAGACGTAGAGCCTTATCCTTTATAGTATCATCCAGCACGCAAAGCCTGCCCGCCGGATCTGCAAAGACAAGAGTACATGCAGCCTTCAAAGACTTGCTCACTAGCCAAGAGACACTCCTTGAACGACCATCAAAACATGCTGAATAAAGGGAGAACCCCTCAGACAGTATGTCCTCACGGTCATGAGAAGAAAACCGGGTCTCTTGTACACAACAAACATTCACCCCGAGGCGCTGAAGGTCACGAGAGAGCCTCGCCCTGCGAGACTCGGACCTCAGGCCCCGGACATTTACACTTGCTAACCGGAGAGCCATAGTAAAGACCGATTAGTGTTGAAGTACTGGTTTGAACATAGCCGGGGTAAAGATACCGACAGCCTCTCCCATTGACCCATGGCCCATCTCAGTCTTGATGGTACCGTCTTGGGAGATACCGCCGATATCCCAGGGAAATGTCAGTTTTAGGGCTCTATACAGGGAGGGGTGAACTAAAACGGGGATTCTCCCTGCACAAAATTGTTTCAAATAATTTAATTGTTGATTTTCGACAATAGCAATCGGCAAGGCCATCTTATAAGACTTGATGGCCTCGTCAATCATTGCTCAAATCTGTTTAGCACCAGTTCCCGTTTCGATTACAGTTAGTACCCTTTAGGCGAGCGGGAAGTTTTGCGGCACTTCGACGTCCATGTCTGCATACTGCCTTATTGATAGCAAGTACTTTAAGTCTTTAATGCGATTACCATAACTGCGGGCTCTCTCAGCCTATGCAGGGGAAATGTGATAGACATCCCACCCCCCGTGTTGAAGATGTGTTTCTGCAATTTCTTCTTTCTTTCTTTGCGCTCCTGTGTAGGGCTTCTCTGCCGTTTGGAAGCGGGAGGAGGCATTTCTTTTTTTTTAACGGGGGAAGGACTGGGAGTATGCAGAGTGTATAGGGGGATCTTTGTTTAACAGGGGAAGGGCTAGGAGTATGAAGTATGAAAGTTCTAAGTTTATAACGGCTGGGATCTCTGCTGGGAGGACGAGATTTGGGCGGTGTTGTCAAAGAGGAAGGTTTCTTCTTGGGTGAAGGTATGGACCGGGCAGAGGACGTGGAAGCAATATGATTTGGGGGTTGAGTCTGTTTTTGTTTGTCCAGTTTCTTTTTTAGCTCCTTTACTTTCTCCGATTTCTCGTACCCAGGATCATATTTTCTTTGTTTCTCTTGGAAAGATTGTTGAGAGGCCGGGTCATCGCCCTTAACGTCGCCAGAGGTAGTTGAGCTGTCTGTGCTTTTCGTCTTTGGGGCTTCAGGGGACTGAGGATCCGCTGTCGGGCGCTTCCCTCTGACCTTACCAGCTACCAGCCATTCCCCCTCCTCCTTCTCCGCAACTGCACTAGGAGCGGGCAAAGGCTCTTTGGGGAATGTGGCCTTAGATGTTTCGCCAACTGGAGGTTTAACCGACCCGGTCCCGGAACCTGGCACGCCCATTACAGGCGAGGCGGTTGGTAAAGACGCGGTCAGAGGGGAATTTTGGTTGACTGGAGCTTCTTCCAGAGGCCTTCTTCTCTGGGCAGGAAGAGGAGAGGTCACCAGTCTCTCCACACTTCCAACATACCGGTTTGCGGCCGGTCACAATGACCGGCAGCTTCAAGTGTCCAACATACAGACAGTTGGGGATGGGGCGGAAGGCTTCTCGGTCCAATATGATTTCAAAGCTCTCCCCCGCCCCGTTCAGGCTATCGCAGGAAGCGCCCAGTATTTCGTCATACTGGGACAGGAACGCCGTAACGTGTTTCCCGATAACCTGAGGAGGGACCTCATATACTGCTATTGGACCTTCTTCGGCCTTCGTACTCCGTGAGCATGATCCTTCGTCATTAATTCACGGCTCGATGCAGCAACGCATTCTTCCGGCGTGGGTAACAATACGTCCCACATGAAATATCCGGCTCCTTTAACTATTATGAGGGGCTTGAACCCCAAGGACTCCAGTGATTTTATCACTGTGTCTTTCGTCGAGCGACAAATTTTGCGCGTACGCTTGTCACACGACGAAAACTGACACTATTCTTTTGTCAATTTTTCTTAATTCTTGGGGGTCTTCTAAGAGTCTACTTTCTACGACAAGGTGAGCGTAACTCTTGGCTCGCTCCAAGAACTCCGCTAAATTGATTATACAGCTAGGTGGGGACTTCCAACAAGAAGGCGATTCCCCGGCCTCTGAATTATCTTTACACTTGTCTTTGTTTGGGCCACTATTAGCCTCCATGTTTTTCTCAGTGAGGCCATTATTAGCCTCCATACTTTTTGGACGTTGGCCATTTTTGGCTTCCATAGTATTTTTCAGAGCTTTATCTACTAAGACTGGGTACCCCTCCGGATCATTTTTGTCCGGTGGGTGTTTCTTTACAAAAAATAAATGTTTTTTAACTGACTTCTTGAGATCAGCTATGATAGGCTTTTTCTTCTTGATAACGAAGGATGAAACTACTTTTTTTTATCATTCTTTTAAAAAGTTATACAACAGGAAGGGAAGGGGAGGGGTGGTAAGAAACAAAGACCGCCTATAGGCAGGGGGGAGGGAATGTTAAATAAAGTTCGCCTAGTAGCGAAAATTTAAAATGACAACAAAAATAAAGCAGTTAAAAAAACACAAAACTCGCCCGAAAGCGAGACAGCAAGCAAAAATAATTACAAAAACAAAGAACAGATAAATACAAAAACAATCACATGACAAACGAGGCAAGAAAAAAGTTAACACGTACAATAAATAATAGAGAAAAAATTAAAGAACAAAATTCGCCTAAAATTACAGAACATAATTCGCCTAAATAAATTTAAAAAAATGGGAAACACGAAAAGAAAAACGAAAACGCTAGACAAAGAAAAAAAAAAGGAAAAACAAAGAAAATACAAAACTTTCAAAACTAGACGGAGCTAGTTACAAAAACAAAATGGCTGACGCCAAACAAATAAAAGAAAATCGACAATACAAAGATTAGAACAAAATAAATGGACAAATAGACAATACAAAATTGGAACAGAAAAACAATACACGAAAAACTTAAAGGATATTAAAAGCAAAGAATTAAAGAACGGTTAGTCAGCAAAAAATAAAGCGAAACACAGACAGGGGTTACAAACAAAAGAAAAAGAAGATATAATTAAAAGAGAAATTAAGGAAAAAAAAAATTAAAAAGGAAACCTGGAATAAAAAGAAAAAGAGCAAAAATTAAGGGGGTAAAAATTAAACAAATGAGGAGGGGGAAAAAAGCAAAAGAAAAAATCAAAATCTTTTCAAAACAGTCGTAAAAAACACAAAAGACAGTAATAAAGTCAAACTTAACCAGGAATAAAGTTCAACACAATAAGGGTAATATCCCAAAAAACAGTCGGGCAGCAAAAACAGCAGTCAGAAAAATGTCGACCAAAACGGGTGAAATTCTGACTGCCTTGAATCGATCTGAACGCTTCCTTTTATTTAATTCTGGAAGTAGGAATCGGATCAAAACGGCTAGGCGCGAAAAGATATTTTCGCGTGAATTTGCTACAGTTTGAGCCAATGAAAAGTCTTGTTCACTGGAACTAGGGTGTTGATTGGTTAATAGGTAATTTTGTGGTAGAGTGTATTATTCCGGAGGGGTGAAAAGGTATGTATGGACTATTCCATCAACATCGTCTTTGGTAGTGGTAAGTTGATGATTTTAGTGAGACTCGTAAGTTGGTGAGTGTTTAATTTAAGGTAACGAGCCGCATAGCCGAACTAATGATTCTAATGATGAATAGATGCGAAACAGAATTAACCGGAAACAGAAGAGTATTGCTTTATCAAGGAAACCGGAAGAAAAAAATTCGATATTCATTATTAAAATGATATCAAAGTGAGAAAAATGCAGAAAAATATGCACATGTTTTACAGATTATACTAAAGCATTTCACAAGGTATGGCACAAGGATCTATTTGAACTACCAGGAAAACTCAATCTATTTGTAAATAATGTTAATGCAGAACATATACTGGGAACAAACTGGTTGTATACGGAGATAAATCAGAGGAGTAGCTACACAAAATCAGAAAGGGTCGTGTGACAATGACGTGTGTAGATTTATTAGGATATAGACGCTATCCTAAGGGCGCTGGAGATCCTACCAGGATTTTTTTTATCGATGGGTGTAATCTTGACAATATAAGATACGCAGATGACACTGTGCTGATAACTGAATGGGAAAGAAAACTACAGGACTTCCAAGACAGAGTAGTAGAAGAAAGCAAGAAAAAAACACTAACCCTCAACTGCATGAAGACATCGTTAACAGCAAGAGAAAAAAGCCCACGATGCGAGTTACAAATTGGAGATGTCAACGTCAAACAGGTGCAAACTTTTGAATATCTGGGAAGTGTAAAGTAGGATGAAAAACCGAGAATCGAGTACGCATTGGACAAGCGAAAGAAGTATTCAAAAATCCGAGGAAGGGAAGCATTTCGTTAGAAACAAAGAAAAGTATACTGAATTGTTATGTGATATCCATCCTCTTATATGACAATGAATACTGGACAATCTCCCAGAGGATGAGGCGAAAGTTTCATGGATGGATCGAGTATACAACAAGGAAGTCTTAAAGAACACGTATACTCAGAATCAGAAAAAGAAACACCTTGGATATATAATGAATAAAAGGTCTTGGAAAACTTAACCCTCTCGGGGCATACTGAGTGCAAGAGAGGGGAAGGCAGCGAGTCATGATGAGCTTGTGTGAATTGATGGCAGAAAGCGGGGGAATTTAAAATATTTTTTTTGCTGATAACAAATAGCCATTTTAAGATTTTAATTTTTACGCCGTGGGCTTTTTAGTATTGTACTTGAAACGTTTCCACTGAAGTTTCAATTGGTTATTATTTCCTGACGACATACTCACCTGCGAGAAATTATCTTGAATATTTACATATGCTTAATCGTATTATATACATGGTAAAAAAGTTTTCATAGTCATTGATAAGGCAGATTACTCTCAATAAGAGCGATTTGGGCGCAATCAAACGATTTGCTGATAAATATAAAAGGACATGAATTATGTCACTCATTTACTTAACATCCCTCAAATACTACTGTCTTAAATATTTTGGGCATAATGAAATCAACAATAACAGATATATTAAGAATACAATATAGCGACAGTACAGAACAGTACAGAAAATATGTATTTGCGAGATACGATTTCAACAAAATTTAGACTTATTTATGAAAAAAGTTAAAATTGTTGATTGGCTGCTTATTTACATAGACACATATACTTCTTCTATAGGCTTTGTCCATTCAGGACGCTGGCGACCATGGCTCTCAACAATTTCTTGTCCTTTGTAACTCCTAGTAAATTTTGTCTTTTTTTATCTCTCCTAAACCTTGTTCTGCCATCCATTTATACAAGGTTGTTAGGAAGGTTATGTTCTGTTTTCCCCCAGTCTCTCTTGCCTTCACTATTTTCAATGAGTGTCAATGAGTGTCAAATACTCCAAACCTTTTTTTCTCATTATGTGCCTTCGAAATTTAAATTGTTTCTTTCTGATTTTAAATATAAGTGTCGTTTTTGTTTCCATTTTCCCTAAAACTTCCTTGTTATTCACATGTTCAGTCCATGGTATTCTCAGCATTCTTCTATTGTACTTGCTTGATTTTGGTAACTCCAATTTGTAATTTGTATGTTGGGCTGTTCGCTTTGCTCGCAACCATCTTTTTTTTTTTTAAATTCTTTTTAATCATTTCACCCCATCAAGTCGGGAATGCCACTAGTACACAGGGGGTTACGAAGAGTGAAGGTGAAACTGTGGGAGCATAAGTGGCTGTTTAACTAATTCAACAGTAAAAGATGGACCTAGATGAACGCTTAAGGTCATGTAGTCCGGGCACCAGGTAAAAAAGTTCGTCAGAACAGTTGGCTTGAAAATATTTGTAAAAAAGACAGAGCGAAAACACGTCACGTCGGTGAGAAAGTGAATGAAGTCGAAATGCAAAGTCAGGATCGATTACACTGAAGATCCTTCTTTGGATGTTGTCAAGAACCTCGCGATGAGTAGCAGGAGCATCTGACTAGATATGGCAGTATTTAATTCACGGACGAATGGTAGATTTGTAAATGTGCAAGATTTAAAAAAAAAAATTCTGGCACAGTGACCCAACTGCCCTTGCAGTAGATGTAGTCGTTCGCCTTCAAGTAAGTTGAAAATGTGAGACCAAGAAGACGCAGTGTGTTGCTCTCTTTGAGTCAAGCATCAACTATGCCCGGTGGCGGACAGGAAAATTTCTCTATGGTGGTTAAATGAGGGTAGATTCGTTTTAGAAGCATTAAAATTTACGAGCCATTTCCTGACCCAGTTAAATACTGATTGGAGGTCCTTTTTAAGGGCAGTGGCCAGGTTAACTTTGAGGGATTTGCTATTCAAACAGGAGTAAATGGTACTTGGTAACCAATGACATCAGGAAGATCATTAATGAAGATCAGAAACACCGTAGGACACAGGATAGAGCCTTGGGGGATACCCGCGTTTGTGTGAAAGGATCTGGAAGTGAGCCCGTTCAAAACTACTTTTATTTCGCGATTTGACAGGAACGATTGGATTAAATCAAACAATCGTCCTGTAATACTGTAGCCTTGGAGCTTACGCAGAAGACCAGTGTGCCAAACCCTGTCAAACGTTAGCTTGATATACGTATTCAGTTATAGCCGTTAGCATATCAGCGTTAGATCTGGAAAAACGGAAGCCATATTTTTTGTTAAGATGCTTAACCACTTCAGCATTGATTAAAGCCGCGAATACTTTGCCGAAAGGCGGTAGGGCGATAGTTAGAGGGGTCAGAAGATTATCCAGAGTTCTTAAAAACAGAAACTACAAAGGAGGATTTATAACAAGCAGGAAGCAATGAGGCAATAGTTGTAGAGTTTGGAGGGAAGTGGAGCCAGCTCGGGTGAACATTTCTTTCGGACGAGGGCTGAATCCCGTCACCTCCACTTGCCTTATGCGAGTCTAATTTACAAATAATGTCCGAGATCAGTGACGGGGTTATGCGCACAGTAGAGCCTCTGTTCTAGGGCGAGGGGTATCAGGTGTGGGTAATCCAAATGAGTGTTTTGGAAGAAAATTTCCGAGTAAAGCATTCAACTTTATCCGCTGTAGATGTCAAGACTTCGAATTGTTGGAATAGAGGAGGGATTGAGGACTTGCTGTTGTTTAGCACACTCTTGCAGAGTCGCCAATAATCTCTAGAATCAAACTTGCGATATGCTATACATTGTTTTATTCTATTAGGAAACAGTAATTTTCGCTTCTTTGAGGACATGCATGCACTCGTTACAAGCAGAGATAAAGAGACGTCGGTTACAATCAGACGTGTCGCTCTGGCACAGCCGGAAGAAGTGACTCCTGTGGGCTATAGCGGCCGAGAATGCAGGAAAGCCAAGAAAATGAGTGCGGTTTAACTTGGTATTTCCTTGTTGGAATGAAAGCATCGATGCCGGCTTTCACCTAGAAGGATATCTCAGACGCGCATTTATAAACAGGGTGATTAAAAACTGTATTCCAGGGGACGTCACAAAGAAAGTCACGGAACGAGTCCCAATCCGTTCGTAGATAACAGATTGGCTCGTAGGGGAGTGGAAAGAGATGATTACAGACACTACCGCATGATCAGAGTTGCCAAGAGGGCAGAGGTGTATAGTACTGCATGAGTCCGGGATAGAGGTAAAAAAAAAAAGATCCAGAAGAGGACCGTGTCCTTCAGGGTTACTGTGGAAACGAATGGGGAAGTCCACCACTTGCGTGAGAGATTGAGAAATTAAGTGTTTGGCTTCCAGCAGGGTCAATGACAGAGTTTAAGCAACCTAGCATGGTGGGCATTAAAGTCATCAAACACAAATATATTTGCAAACGGGTGTAAGGAGATGGCCTTGTTTATATTATAAGAAATACTATCTAGCACGCAACAGTCAAGACAGGAAGGGGAACGGCAGAGAATGGAGAGATGGCTGGTAGAGTTAAGTAGAGATAGAAGGAGAAAACACGTAAAATTGGTGTGGAGATTCAAGAGAGAGTTCCCTAGCCAGCGGGAGATAAACTCCAAGACTATGCACGTGTCCCGAGAAAAGGAAGATAGCTCGGAATCGAGAAATCAGAGAAAGGGCTTGAAGAGTTAAGATTGGTTTCACAGAGAGCTATGGTATCCGGAGACTTTTCGAAGAGGAATGATTCCACACTTCAGAAGTTGGTACGAATACTACGAATGTTGGAGAAAGAAAGGTTGAGGGAATCTAGGTGATTTTTGTTGAGCTGAATTAGTTTTATATCTTTGGTATCTTATAGTCATGGTGTGTTGTTCTGGTAAGGCCTAGGGTAGTAGTAGAAGTCGGTTGTCTAATGTAGCACGTTCAGGAAAGGAACTGGCACAGACTGCTACATAGTGTGGTCTCGGGATTGCCCACCGGAGGAACTTTCAGGGACACATTTCCATGCGTAACATGTCACTGCAAGAATCCCGATGTTATAAGGCTGTTGATCAGAGCAGCCACTTAAAAAGCTTTGCAAGAGACTCCTAACTACCAGTCGAGAACAGAAACCAGAAAACTGCCAACCCGGTACGCTCAGTATGAAGAGACGTTGCCACCATCCACACACATGACAAAAAATTCATGACAGCATCACTCTTAAGACCTGAGAAAAGGAAAGGAACCAGGAGCCCCTTTCTAAACACGAAACAACGGATGAGCCGCTACTCCTGTTCAAGAGAAGGGGAAGGAGTGTGGACCGGGTAATAGGAAAGCCTCTCTACTTCTATTAAAAAAAAAAAACAAAAAAAAAAACAAAAAAAAAACAAACAAACAAAACAGTCCTGATTCTGATTTTTCAGTGATTTCGAGGAATGAACATTCAGGGAATAAATTTAGAGAGTCAATTAGAAGCCACAGAACTTTTGACTGGATGATGTTTAACTGACATACTAGTATATTAGGAGGGAGAGGGGGTAATAGGAAGTAGGGGTCTGTCTATAAAATCTTACAGGAGACGCCTTAATTGCTTCTTTCCAATATTTAGATTTGACACTTTATGGACAGAGTAGACTTACATAATTTCAACGGTGTTATGATACACTTACAGTAATTTTGAAGTGAATTGTTCTGAGTTCCATGTGCGAAAGTATACGACTATCTCTCTCCTGGGACGAGAGGTGATGGACGTGGGGGTGAAGGACCACTGTTCTTAATCAATCTACTTTTCTTTCGGCTTCTGTCAAAGGAATTCGAGATCTTCACAGATACTAAGAACAGCCAGTCAACCACAAACTAGTGGCACTTGAGATAATATATATATGGACACATAATTGAACGATGCTAATTAAAATGAAAGTTTGAGTTTTTTTAAGCTTTAACTGTATAGCGATTTTACAAACGTAGCTTAGATGTGACACAGGGCTGAAAGTATGGGGCATCCAGTGAGGATTGCACTCACTACTCAGTCATAACTGTTCTAACGAGACAAGCTTGCTAACCATTACACCGCCTCGAGGTGTGCAAGTTTTAACTCTGTAAGTCCAAATATCGGCTTTGTTGGTAAATCGTCAAGCAAAATTTAATATCGTGAAATAACACTAAATAATGTATAGCACCCTGTGCAAGCGTGCCCATATACTAGCAAGCATATATATATATATATATATATATATATATATATATATGTAAGCTGAGGCAAGTATTAAGATAAAATTAAAACAATGAAGAGAGAGAGATGAAAAAAATAAAATTCAGAAATAGGGTGGCATAGAAAAGTGACAAAAACAAAACAAAAACAAAAACACTACCGCCCACTGTATTTATCAGAATTCGGATGGTAAGTTTTGATATATGGTTCATAAAGCTGATTTTTCGATGGAGTTCACATTCGTTTGAACCTGGCTTATTAGGTAGTGTTATGAAAATGAATATATAGGCTTCCGGTATATCACAACTATTATGTATCTCAGTTACTAAGTATGTAATCTTGTTAATACCAAAATCATCTACTGTTTCCAGTATTTCTATGTCAGTACTCATAACACTGAAGAATACAACTTGTACAGCTTCGAATATTCGCAATCCGTGTAACATATGCTACATTGATGAATATAACAAGTGAGCAAACGACCAGCTATTATTAGGATGGTGCAAAAATAATGACGTAATGAGTTCGTTTTTGAGGTTAAAAAATACGTAAAAAACGACATTATTACGTCATTATTTTTGCACCAACCTAATAGTTTCAATATTCATAACAATGAAGAATACAACTTGTACAGCGTCGAATCATCCTTATCCATGTAACATATTCTACATTGATGAATATAAGAAGTCAGGAAACGACCAGCTTTTAGTGTCAATACTCATAACACTGAAGAATACAACTTGTACAGCGTTGAGTTCTCCTTATACGAGTAACATATTCTACATTGATGAACATAAGATGTGAGGAAACGATCAGATTTTAGTGTCAATACTCATAACACTGAAGAATACAACTTGTACAGCGTCGAATTTTCCTTATCCCAGTGACATATTCTGCATTGATGAATATAAGAGGTGAGTAAACTATCAGATTTTAGTGTCAATACACATAACACTGAAGAATACAACTTATACATCGTCGAAAATTCGTTATCCGAGTAACATATTCTACAGTGATGAATATAAGAAGTGAGGAAACGATCAGATTTTAGTGTCAATACTCATAACACTGAAGAATACAACTTCTACAGCGTCGATTCTTCCTTATCCGTGTAACATATTCTACATTGATCAATATAAGAAGTCAGTAAACGACTAGATTTTAATGTCAATACTCATAAGACTGACGAATACAACTTGTACAGCGTCGAATCTTCCTTATCCCACTAATATATTCTACATTGATGAATATAAGATGTGAGGAAACGACCACATTTTAGAGACAATACTCATAACACTGAAGAATACAACTTGTACAGCGTCGAATCTTCCTTATCCGAGTAACATATTCTACATGAATATAAGGAATCTGTAAACGCTCATATTTTAGTGTCAATACTCATAACACTGCAGAATACAACTTGTACAGCGTCGAATCTTCCTCTTCCGAGTAACATATTCTAAATGAATATAAGAAATCTGTAAACGCTCATATTTTAGTGTCAATACTCATAACACTGCAGAATACAACTTGTACAGCGTCGAATCTTCCTGATCCCAGTAACATATTCTGCATTGATGAATATAAGATGTGAGGAAAGGATCAGATTTTAGTGTCAATACTCATAACACTGAAGAATACAACTTCTACAGCGTCGATTCTTCCTCATCCCAGTAACGTATTCTGCATTGATGAATATAAGATGTGAAGAAACGATCAGATCTTAGAGTCAATACGCATAACACTAAAGAATACAACATGTACAGCGTCGAATCTTCCTTATCCCAGTAATATATTCTACATTGATGAATATAACATGTGAGGAAGCGACCAGATTTTAGTGTCAATACTCATAACACTCTAGAATACAACTAGTACAGCGTCCAATCTTCCTTATCCCAGTAACATATTCTATATTGATGAATATAAGATGTGAGTAAACTATCAGATTTTAGTGTCAATACTCATAACACTGAAGAATACAACTTGTACAGCGTCGAATCTTCCTTATCCCAGTAACATATTCTACAGTTATGAATATAAGAAGTGAGGAAACGATCAGATTTTAGTGTCAATACTCATAATACTGAAGAATACAACATGTACAGCGTCGAATCGTCCTTATCCCAGGAACATATTCTGCATTGATGAATATAAGATGTGAGGAAAAGATCAGATTCTAGTGTCAATACTCATAACACTGAAGAATACAACTTGTATAGCGTCGAATCTTCCTTATCCCAGTAATATATTCTGCATTGATGAATATAAGATGTGAGGAAAAGATCAGATTTTAGTGTCAATACTCATAACACTGAAGAATACAACCTGTACAGCGTCGAATCTTCCTTATCCCACTAATATATTCTACATTGATGTACATAAGATGTGAAGAAACGACCAAATTTTAGAGTCAATACTCATAACACTGAAGAATACAACGTGTACAGCGTCGAATCTTCCTTATCCCAGTAACATATTCTACATTGATGAATATAAGATGTGAAGAAACGACCAAATTTTAGAGTCAATACTCATAACACTGAAGAATACAACGTGTACAGCGTCGAATCTTCCTTATCCCACTAATATATTCTACATTGATGAACATAAGATGTGAGGAAACGATCAGATTTTAGTGTCAATACTCATAACACTGAAGAATACAACTTGTACAGAGTCAAATCTTCCTTATCCCAGTCACATATTCTGCATTGATGAATATAAGAGGTGAGTAAACTATCAGATTTTAGTGTCAATACACATATCACAGAAGAATACAACTTATACATCGTCTAAAATTCGTTATCCGTGTAACATATTCTACAGTGATGAATATAAGAAGTGAGGAAACGATCAGATTTTAGTGTCAATACTCATAACACTGAAGAATACAACTTGTATAGCGTCGAATCCCAGTAACGTATTCTGCATTGATGAATATAAGATGTGAGGAAACGATCAGATTTTAGTGTCAATACTCATAACACTGAAGAATACAACCTGTACAGCGTCGAATCGTCCTTATCCCAGTAACATATTCTGCATTGATGAATATAAGATGTGAGGAAAGGATCAGATTTTAGTGTCAATACTCATAACACTGAAGAAAACAACTTCTACAGCGTCGATTCTTCCTCATCCCAGTAACGTATTCTGCATTGATGAATATAAGATGTGAGGAAACGATCAGATCTTAGAGTCAATACGCATAACACTAAAGAATACAACATGTACAGCGTCGAATCTTCCTTATCCCAGTAATATATTCTACATTGATGAATATAACATGTGAGGAAGCGACCAGATTTTAGTGTCAATACTCATAACACTCTAGAATACAACTAGTACAGCGTCCAATCTTCCTTATCCCAGTAACATATTCTACATTGATGAATATAAGATGTGAGTAAACGATCAGATTTTAGAGTCAATACTCATAACACTGAAGAATACAACTTGTACAGCGTCGAATCTTCCTTATCCCAGTAACATATTCTACAGTTATGAATATAAGAAGTGAGGAAACGATCAGATTTTAGTGTCAATACTCATAACACTGAAGAATACAACTTGTATAGCGTCGAATCTTCCTTATCCCAGTAACGTATTTTGCATTGATGAATAAAAGATGTGAGGAAACGATCAGATTTTAGTGTCAATACTCATAACAATGAAGAATACAAATTCTACAGCGTCGATTCTTCCTCATCCCAGTAACGTATTCTGCATTGATGAATATAAGATGTGAGGAAACGATCAGATCTTAGAGTCAATACGCATAACACTGAAGAATACAACATGTACAGCGTCGAATCTTCCTTATCCCAGTAATATATTCTACATTGATGAATATACGATGTGAGGAAGCGACCAGATTTTAGTATTAATACTCATAACACTGAAGAATACAACCTGTACAGCGTCGAATCGTCCTTATCCCAGTAACATATTCTGCATTGATGAATATAAGATCTGAGGAAAGGATCAGATTCTAGTGTCAATACTCATAACACTGAAGAATACAACTTCTACAGCGTCGATTCTTTCTCATCCCAGTAACGTATTCTGCATTGATGAATATGAGATGTGAGGAAACGATTAGATCTTAAATTCAACACGCATAACACTGAAGAATACCACATGTACAGCGTCGAATCTTCCTTATCCCAGTAATATATTCTACATTGATTAATATAAGATGTGAGGAAGCGACCAGATTTTCGTGTCAATACTCATAACACTCTAGAATACAACTAGTACAGCGTCCAATCTTCCTTATCCCAGTAACATATTCTACATTGATGAATATATGATGTGAGTAAATTATCAGATTTTAGTGTCAATACTCATAACACTGAAGAATATAATTTGTACAGCGTCGAATCTTCCTTATCCCACTAATATATTCTACATTGATGTACATAAGATGTGAGGAAACGATAAGATTTTAGTGTCAATACTCATAACACTGAAGAATACAACTTGTACAGCGTCGAATCTTCCTTATCCCAGTAACATGTTCTACATTGATGAATATAATATGTGCGGAAACGACCAGATTTTAGAGTCAATACTCATAAAACTGAAGAATACAACTTGTACAACGACGAATCTTCCTTATCCGAGCAATATATTCTATATTGATGAATATAA
Organism: Acanthosepion lycidas; assembly: GCA_963932145.1. NCBI lineage: Eukaryota > Metazoa > Mollusca > Cephalopoda > Sepiida > Sepiidae > Acanthosepion > Acanthosepion lycidas. The sequence goes on along the minus strand of OZ010580.1, from coordinate 108,605,470 downwards.
GATGTGAGGAAACGAACAGATTTTAGTATCAATACTCATAACAGTGAAGAATAGAACTTGTACAGCGTCGAATCTTCCTTATCCCAGTAACATATTCTACATTGATGAATATAAGATGTGAGTAAACTATCAGATTTTAGTGTCAATACTCATAACACTGAAGAATACAACCTGTACAGCGTCGAATCGTCCTCATCCCAGTAACATATTCTGCATTTATGAATATAAGATGCGAGGAAACGATCAGATTTTAGTGTCAATAGTCATAACACTGATGAATACAACTTGTACAGCGTCGAATCATCCTCATCTCTATGACATATTCTACATTGATGAATATAAGATGTGAGGAAACGATCAGATTTTAGATTCAATACTCATAAAACTGAAGAATACAACTTGTACAGCGTCGAATCTACCTTATCCCAGTAACATATTCTACATTGATGAATATAAGATGTGAGGAAACGATCAGATTTTAGTGTCAATACTTTTAACACTGAAGAATACAAGTTGTACAGCGTCGAATCTGCCTTATCCCAGTAAAATATTCTACATTGATGTATATAAGATGTGAGGAAACGATCAGATTTTAGATTCAATACTCATAACACTGATAAATACAACTAGTACAGCGTCGAATCTTCCTTATCCCAGTAACATATTCAACATTGATGAATATAAGATGTGAGGAAACGATCAGATCTTAGAATGGATACTCATAACACTGAAGAATACAACTTGTACAGCGTCGAATCTTCCTTATCCTAGTAATATATTCTACATTGATGAATATAAGATGTGAGGAAACGGTCAGATCTTAGAGTCAATAATCATAACACTGAAGAATACAACATGTACTGCGTCGAATCTTCCTTATCCCAGTAACATATTCAACATTGATGAATATAAGATGTGAGGAAACGATCAGATCTTAGAGTCAATAATCATAACACTGAAGAATACAACTTGTACAGCGTCGAATCTTCCTTATCCCAGTAATATATTCTACATTGATGAATATAAGATGTGAGGAAACGACCAGATTTTAGTGTCAATACTCATAACACTGAGGAATAAAACTTGTACAGCGTCCAATCTTCCTTATCCCACTAATATATTCTACATTGATGTACATAAGATGTGAGGAAACGATAAGAATTTAATGTCAATACTCATAGCACTGAAGAATACACCTTGTACAGCGTCGAATCATCCTTATCCCTATGACATATTCTACATTGATGAATATAAGATGTGAGGAAACGACCAGATTTTAGTGTCAATACTCATAACACTGAAGAATACAACTTGTACTGCGTCGAATCTTCCTTATCCCAGTAACATATTCTACATTGATGAATATAAGATGTGAGGAAACGACCAGATTTTACAGTCAATACTCATAATACTGAAGAATACAACGTGTACAGCGTTGAATCTTCATTATCCCTGTAATATATTCTACATTGATGTATATAAGATGTGAGGAAACGATAAGGATTTAGTGTCAATACTCATAACACTGAAGAATACAACTTGTACAGCGTCGAATCTTCCTTATCCCAGTAATATATTTTATATTGATGAATATAAGATGTGAGGAAACGACCAGATTTTAGTGTCAATACTCATAACACTGAAGAAAACAACTTGTACAGCGTCGAATCTTCCTTATCCTCGTAATATATTCTACATTGATGAATATAAAATGTGAGGAAACGACCACATTTTAGAGTCAATACTCATAACACTGAAGAATACAACTTGTACAGCGTCGAATCTTCCTTATCTGTGTAACATATTCTACATTAATCAATATAAGAAGTCAGTAAACGACTAGATTTTAATGTCAATACTCATAAGACTGACGAATACAACTTGTACAGCGTCGAATCTTCCTTATCCCAGTAATATATTCTACATTGATGAATATAAGATGTGAGGAAACGACCACATTTTAGAGTCAATACTCATAACACTGAAGAATACAACTTGTACAGCGTCGAATCTTCCTTATCCGAGTAACATATTCTACATGAATATAAAGAATCTGTAAACGCTCATATTTTAGTGTCAATACTCATAACACTGCAGAATACAACTTGTACAGCGTCGAATCTTCCTCTTCCGAGTAACATATTCTAAATGAATATAAGAAATCTGTAAACGCTCATATTTTAGTGTCAATACTCATAACACTGCAGAATACAACTTGTACAGCGTCGAATCTTCCTTATCCCAGTAACATATTCTAGATTGATGAATATAAGATGTCAGTCAACGACCAGATTTTAGTGTCAATACTTATATCACTGAATATATATTACATGACTATATAAAGTGAGTAAACGACCAGATTTTAGTGTCAATACTCCTAACCCTGAAGAATACATGTTGTACAGCGTCGAATCTTTCTCATCCATGTAACATATTCTAGATTGATGAATATAAGTTGTCAGTCAACGACCAGCTTTTAGTGTCAATACTCATAACACTGAAGAATACAACTTGTACAGCGTCGAATCTTCATTATCCGTGTAACATATTCTATATTGATGAATATAAGAAGTTAGTAAACGACTATCTTTTGGGTTTCAAAACTCATAACAGTGAAGAAAAATAGTTCAAACGATACCCCTGCTCGTTAATTTGTATATTGGCGTTGGTTCTTTGTTACTGTTGTAATTTTGTATTTGACCTTGTATAGGATCCTTCTATTATGTAATGTTAAACCTGGCTGCAAGTTGTTTTTTTTTATTTTAATTTTATTCTATGGTAATTGTCCGTAACAATATCCATATACGCCTTGGATGTTTTTGTAAGTACGTGATCATTCGGTGTGCACTATTGAACCCATTTTGATCTGCGTTCATTACGTTTTTTTCTTCAAAATTTTCCAACTATTTCCTCATCTCTCTCTCTCTCTCTCTCTCTATCTATCTATCTCTATCTCTCTATCTCTCTCTGTCTGTATATTTTTGATTTAAGCCATCCATAACGATTGTTATTTTTTCACGACTTGCTTTGAGCCTTGTAAATCTTTTCAATTTCTTCTTTTGTACTTTGTGTTGTCGGTGCCCATGACAGATATATCAAAAAGGCTTTCTTTTCAGTTTGATTAGGATAATTCTTTGAGATAGTTGATTGTATCCCAGAACACATTTCTTCGTGTCTTGGCCTAATATAAGTCCTGATTCCCTTTCCTTTTTCTTTCCGCCTGCGTATTTTGGTGTACTCGTCTAGTTTATTGTCTATTTGCATTCAAACCGTTTTTTGACAATATATATATATATATATATATATATATATATATATATATATATATATATATATATGTCGCGGATTATTTTTATATCCTTTCCTTGTAAGCCAAACATTTCTAACATTTCAAGAAATTCTTCGTTTCATGCTTTATCGAATACGTTTGTGTAATCCATGAAACGCGGGTATAAGTCATTCTTCATTTCTATAGCTTGTTTTGACTGCATTCCGACCAGGAATATGCAGTATTTCTTGTTCCAGCCTCTTGTACGAAACCACTTTGTACTTTCACTGTCGTATCCTAATTGTTTATTAGCATCCTAATTATAAGTTTTGCCATGCAGTATTTGTTGTTCCAGCCTCTCGTACGAAACTTCTTTGTACTTTCACTGTCGTATCCTAATTGTTTATTAGCATCCTAATTATAAGTTTTGCCATGCAGTATTTCTTGTTCCAGCCTCTTGTTCGAAACCACTTTGTACTTTCACTGTCGTATCCTAATTGTTTATTAGCATCCTAATTATAAGTTTTGCCATGCAGTATTTCTTGTTCCAGCCTCTTGTACGAAACCACTTTGTACTTTCACTGTCGTATCCTAATTGTTTATTAGCATCCTAATTATAAGTTTTGCCATGCAGTATTTCTTGTTCCAGCCTCTTGTACGAAACCACTTTGTACTTTCACTGTCGTATCCTAATTGTTTATTAGCATCCTAATTATAAGTTTTGCCATGCAGTATTTCTTGTTCCAGCCTCTTGTTCGAAACCACTTTGTACTTTCACTGTCGTATCCTAATTGTTTATTAGCATCCTAATTATAAGTTTTGCCATGCAGTATTTCTTGTTCCAGCCTCTTGTACGAAACTACTTTGTACTTTCACTGTCGTATCCTAATTGTTTATTAGCATCCTAATTATAAGTTTTGCCATGCAGTATTTCTTGTTCCAGCCTCTTGTTCGAAACCACTTTGTACTTTCACTGTTGTATCCTAATTGTTTATTAGCATCCTAATTATAAGTTTTGCCATGCAGTATTTCTTGTTCCAGCCTCTTGTTCGAAACGACTTTGTACTTTCACTGTTGTATCCTAATTGTTTATTAGCATCCTAATTATAAGTTTTGCCATGCAGTATTTCTTGTTCCAGCCTCTTGTACGAAACTACTTTGTACTTTCACTGTCGTATCCTAATTGTTTATTAGCATCCTAATTACAAGTTTTGCCATGCAGTATTTCTTGTTCCAGCCTCTTGTACGAAACCACTTTGTACTTTCACTGTCGTATCCTAATTGTTTATTAGCATCCTAATTATAAGTTTTGCCATGCAGTATTTCGTGTTCCAGCCTCTTGTTCGAAACCACTTTGTACTTTCACTGTCGTATCCTAATTGTTTATTAGCATCCTAATTATAAGTTTTGCCATGCAGTATTTCTTGTTCCAGCCTCTTGTACGAAACCACTTTGTACTTTCACTGTCGTATCCTAATTGTTTATTAGCATCCTAATTATAAGTTTTGCCATGCAGTATTTCTTGTTCCAGCCTCTTGTACGAAACTACTTTGTACTTTCACTGTCGTATCCTAATTGTTTATTAGCATCCTAATTATAAGTTTTGCCATGCATTATTTCTTGTCCCAGCCTCTTGTACGAAACAACTTTGTACTTTCACTGTCGTATCCTAATTGTTTATTAGCATCCTAATTATAAGTTTTGCCATGCAGTATTTCTTGTTCCAGCCTCTTGTACGACACTACTTTGTACTTTCACTGTCGTATCCTAATTGTTTATTAGCATCCTAATTATAAGTTTTGCCATGCAGTATTTCTTGTTCCAGCCTCTTGTTCGAAACCACTTTGTACTTTCACTGTCGAATCCTAATTGTTTATTAGCATCCTAATTATAAGTTTTGCCATGCAGTATTTCTTGTTCCAGCCTCTTGTACGAAACTACTTTGTACTTTCACTGGCGTATCCTAATTTTTTATTAGCATCCTAATTATAAGTTTTGCCATGCAGTATTTCTTGTTCCAGCCTCTTGTACGAAACTACTTTGTACTTTCACTGTCGTATCCTAATTGTTTATTAGCATCCTAATTATAAGTTTTGCCATGCAGTATTTCTTGTTCCAGCCTCTTGTTCGAAACCACTTTGTACTTTCACTGTCGAATCCTAATTGTTTATTAGCATCCTAATTATAAGTTTTGCCATGCAGTATTTCTTGTTCCAGCCTCTTGTTCGAAACCACTTTGTACTTTCACTGTCGTATCCTAATTGTTTATTAGCATCCTAATTATAAGTTTTGCCATGCAGTATTTCTTGTTCCAGGCTCTTGTACGAAACTACTTTGTACTTTCACTGTCGTATCCTAATTCTTTATTAGCATCCTAATTATAAGTTTTGCCATGCAGTATTTCTTGTTCCAGGCTCTTGTTCGAAACCACTTTGTACTTTCACTGTCGTATCCTAATTGTTTATTAGCATCCTAATTATAAGTTTTGTCATGCAGTATTTCTTGTTCCAGCCTCTTGTACGAAACTACTTTGTACTTTCACTGTCGTATCCTAATTGTTTATTAGCATCCTAATTATAAGTTTTGCCATGCAGTATTTCTTGTTCCAGCCTCTTGTTCGAAACTACTTTGTACTTTCACTGTCGTATCCTAATTGTTTATTAGCATCCTAATTATAAGTTTTGCCATGCAGTATTTCTTGTTCCAGCCTCTTGTACGAAACTGCTTTGTACTTTCACTGTCGTATCCTAATTGTTTATTAGCATCCTAATTATTAGTTTTGCCATGCAGTATTTCTTGTTCCAGCCTCTTGTTCGAAACCACTTTGTACTTTCACTGTCGTATCCTAATTGTTTATTAGCATCCTAATTATAAATTTTGCCATGCAGTATTTCTTGTTCCAGCCTCTTGTTCGAAACCACTTTGTACTTTCACTGTCGTATCCTAATTGTTTATTAGCATCCTAATTATAAGTTTTGCCATGCAGTATTTCTTGTTCCAGCCTCTTGTACGAAACCACTTTGTACTTTCACTGTCGTATCCTAATTGTTTATTAGCATCGTAATTATAAGTTTTGCCATGCAGTATTTCTTGTTCCAGCCTCTTGTACGAAACCACTTTGTACTTTCACTGTCGTATCTTAATTGTTTATTAGCATCCTAATTATAAGTTTTCCCATGCAGTATTTCTTGTTCCAGCCTCTTGTACGAAACCACTTTGTACTTTAACTGTCGTATCCTAATTGTTTATTAACATCCTAATTATTAGTTTTGCCATGCAGTATTTCTTGTTCCAGCCTCTTGTTCGAAACCACTTTGTACTTTCACTGTCGTATCCTAATTGTTTATTAGCATCCTAATTATAAGTTTTGCCATGCAGTATTTCTTGTTCCAGTCTCTTGTACGAAACCACTTTGTACTTTCACTGTCGTATCCTAATTGTTTATTAGCATCCTAATTATAAGTTTTGCCATGCAGTATTTCTTGTTCCAGCCTCTTGTACGAAACTACTTTGTACTTTCACTGTCGTATCCTAATTGTTTATTAGCATCCTAATTATAAGTTTTGCCATGCAGTATTTCTTGTTCCAGCCTCTTGTACGAAACTACTTTCTACTTTCACTGTCGTATCCTAATTGTTTATTAGCATCCTAATTATAAGTTTTGCCATGCAGTATTTCTTGTTCCAGCCTCTTGTTCGAAACCACTTTGTACTTTCACTGTCGTATCCTAATTGTTTATTAGCATCCTAATTATAAGTTTTGCCATGCAGTATTTCTTGTTCCAGCCTCTTGTACGAAACTACTTTGTACTTTCACTGTCGTATCCTAATTGTTTATTAGCATCCTAATTATAAGTTTTGCCATGCAGTATTTCTTGTTCCAGCCTCTTGTTCGAAACCACTTTGTACTTTCACTGTCGAATCCTAATTGTTTATTAGCATCCTAATTATAAGTTTTGCCATGCAGTATTTCTTGTTCCAGCCTCTTGTACGAAACTACTTTGTACTTTCACTGGCGTATCCTAATTGTTTATTAGCATCCTAATTATAAGTTTTGCCATGCAGTATTTCTTGTTCCAGCCTCTTGTACGAAACTACTTTGTACTTTCACTGTCGTATCCTAATTGTTTATTAGCATCCTAATTATAAGTTTTGCCATGCAGTATTTCTTGTTCCAGCCTCTTGTTCGAAACCACTTTGTACTTTCACTGTCGTATCCTAATTGTTTATTAGCATCCTAATTATAAGTTTTCCCATGCAGTATTTCTTGTTCCAGCCTCTTGTTCGAAACCACTTTGTACTTTCACTGTCGTATCCTAATTGTTTATTAGCATCCTAATTATAAGTTTTGCCATGCAGTATTTCTTCTTCCAGCCTCTTGTACGAAACCACTTTGTACTTTCACTGTCGTATCCTAATTGTTTATTAGCATCCTAATTATAAGTTTTGCCATGCAGTATTTCTTGTTCCAGTCTCTTGTACGAAACCACTTTGTACTTTCACTGTCGTATCCTAATTGTTTATTAGCATCCTAATTATAAGTTTTGCCATGCAGTATTTCTTGTTCCAGCCTCTTGTACGAAACTACTTTGTACTTTCACTGTCGTATCCTAATTGTTTATTAGCATCCTAATTATAAGTTTTGCCATGCAGTATTTCTTGTTCCAGCCTCTTGTACGAAACTACTTTCTACTTTCACTGTCGTATCCTAATTGTTTATTAGCATCCTAATTATAAGTTTTGCCATGCAGTTTTTCTTGTTCCAGCCTCTTGTTCGAAACTACTTTGTACTTTCACTGTCGTATCCTAATTGTTTATTAGCATCCTAATTATAAGTTTTGCCATGCAGTATTTCTTGTTCCAGCCTCTTGTACGAAACTACTTTGTACTTTCACTGTCGTATCCTAATTGTTTATTAGCATCCTAATTATAAGTTTTGCCATGCAGTATTTCTTGTTCCAGCCTCTTGTTCGAAACCACTTTGTACTTTCACTGTCGAATCCTAATTGTTTATTAGCATCCTAATTATAAGTTTTGCCATGCAGTATTTCTTGTTCCAGCCTCTCGTTCGAAACCACTTTGTACTTTCACTGTCGTATCCTAATTGTTTATTAGCATCCTAATTATAAGTTTTCCCATGCAGTATTTCTTGTTCCAGCCTCTTGTTCGAAACCACTTTGTACTTTCACTGTCGTATCCTAATTGTTTATTAGCATCCTAATTATAAGTTTTGCCATGCAGTATTTCTTGTTCCAGCCTCTTGTACGAAACTACTTTGTACTTTCACTGTCGTATCCTAATTGTTTATTAGCATCCTAATTATAAGTTTTGCCATGCAGTATTTCTTGTTCCAGCCTCTTGTTCGAAACCACTTTGTACTTTCACTGTCGTATCCTAATTGTTTATTAGCATCCTAATTATAAGTTTTGCCATGCAGTATTTCTTGTTCCAGCCTCTTGTACGAAACTACTTTGTACTTTCACTGTCGTATCCTAATTGTTTATTAGCATCCTAATTATAAGTTTTGCCATGCAGTATTTCTTGTTCCAGCCTCTTGTTCGAAACCACTTTGTACTTTCACTGTCGTATCCTAATTGTTTATTAGCATCCTAATTATAAGTTTTGCCATGCAGTATTTCTTGTTGCAGCCTCTTGTTCGAAACCACTTTGTACTTTCACTGTCGTATCCTAATTGTTTATTAGCATCCTAATTATAAGTTTTGCCATGCAGTATTTCTTGTTCCAGCCTCTTGTTCGAAACCGCTTTGTACTTTCACTGTCGTATCCTAATTGTTTATTAGCATCCTAATTATAAGTTTTGCCATGCAGTATTTCTTGTTCCAGCCTCTTGTTCGAAACCACTTTGTACTTTCACTGTCGTATCCTAATTGTTTATTAGCATCCTAATTATATGTTTTGCCATGCAGTATTTCTTGTTCCAGCCTCTTGTACGAAACTACTTTGTACTTTCACTGGCGTATCCTAATTGTTTATTAGCATCCTAATTATAAGTTTTGCCATGCAGTATTTCTTGTTCCAGCCTCTTGTACGAAACTACTTTGTACTTTCACTGTCGTATCCTAATTGTTTATTAGCATCCTAATTATAAGTTTTGCCATGCAGTATTTCTTGTTCCAGCCTCTTGTTCGAAACCACTTTGTACTTTCACTGTCGTATCCTAATTGTTTATTAGCATCCTAATTATAAGTTTTCCCATGCAGTATTTCTTGTTCCAGCCTCTTCTTCGAAACCACTTTGTACTTTCACTGTCGTATCCTAATTGTTTAATAGCATCCTAATTATAAGTTTTGCCATGCAGTATTTCTTGTTCCAGCCTCTTGTACGAAACTACTTTGTACTTTCACTGTCGTATCCTAATTGTTTATTAGCATCCTAATTGTAAGTTTTGCCATGCATTATTTCTTGTTCCAGCCTCTTGTTCGAAACCTTTTTGTACTTTCACTGTCGTATCCTAATTGTTTATTAGCATCCTAATTATAAGTTTTGCCATGCAGTATTTCTTGTTCCAGCCTCTTGTACGAAACTACTTTGTACTTTCACTGTCGTATCCTAATTGTTTATTAGCATCCTAATTATAAGTTTTGCCATGCAGTATTTCTTGTTCCAGCCTCTTGTTCGAAACCACTTTGTACTTTCACTGTCGTATCCTAATTGTTTATTAGCATCCTAATTATAAGTTTTGCCATGCAGTATTTCTTGTTCCAGCCTCTTGTTCGAAACCACTTGGTACTTTCACTGTCGTATCCTAATTGTTTATTAGCATCCTAATTATAAGTTTTGCCATGCAGTATTTCTTGTTCCAGCCTCTTGTACGAAACTACTTTGTACTTTCACTGTCGTATCCTAATTGTTTATTAGCATCCTAATTATAAGTTTTGCCATGCAGTATTTCTTGTTCCAGCCTCTTGTTCGAAACCACTTTGTACTTTCACTGTCGTATCCTAATTGTTTATTAGCATCCTAATTATAAGTTTTGCCATGCAGTATTTCTTGTTGCAGCCTCTTGTTCGAAACCACTTTGTACTTTCACTGTCGTATCCTAATTGTTTATTAGCATCCTAATTATAAGTTTTGCCATGCAGTATTTCTTGTTCCAGCCTCTTGTTCGAAACCGCTTTGTACTTTCACTGTCGTATCCTAATTGTTTATTAGCATCCTAATTATAAGTTTTGCCATGCAGTATTTCTTGTTCCAGCCTCTTGTTCGAAACCACTTTGTACTTTCACTGTCGTATCCTAATTGTTTATTAGCATCCTAATTATATGTTTTGCCATGCAGTATTTCTTGTTCCAGCCTCTTGTTCGAAACCACTTTGTACTTTCACTGTCGTATCCTAATTGTTTATTAGCATCCTAATTATAAGTTTTGCCATGCAGTATTTCTTGTTCCAGCCTCTTGTACGAAACTACTTTGTACTTTCACTGTCGTATCCTAATTGTTTATTAGCATCCTAATTATAAGTTTTGCCATGCATTATTTCTTGTCCCAGCCTCTTGTACGAAACAACTTTGTACTTTCACTGTCGTATCCTAATTGTTTATTAGCATCCTAATTATAAGTTTTGCCATGCAGTATTTCTTGTTCCAGCCTCTTGTACGACACTACTTTGTACTTTCACTGTCGTATCCTAATTGTTTATTAGCATCCTAATTATAAGTTTTGCCATGCAGTATTTCTTGTTCCAGCCTCTTGTTAGAAACCACTTTGTACTTTCACTGTCGAATCCTAATTGTTTATTAGCATCCTAATTATAAGTTTTGCCATGCAGTATTTCTTGTTCCAGCCTCTTGTACGAAACTACTTTGTACTTTCACTGGCGTATCCTAATTGTTTATTAGCATCCTAATTATAAGTTTTGCCATGCAGTATTTCTTGTTCCAGCCTCTTGTACGAAACTACTTTGTACTTTCACTGTCGTATCCTAATTGTTTATTAGCATCCTAATTATAAGTTTTGCCATGCAGTATTTCTTGTTCCAGCCTCTTGTTCGAAACCACTTTGTACTTTCACTGTCGTATCCTAATTGTTTATTAGCATCCTAATTATAAGTTTTCCCATGCAGTATTTCTTGTTCCAGCCTCTTGTTCGAAACCACTTTGTACTTTCACTGTCGTATCCTAATTGTTTATTAGCATCCTAATTATAAGTTTTGCCATGCAGTATTTCTTGTTCCAGCCTCTTGTACGAAACTACTTTGTACTTTCACTGTCGTATCCTAATTGTTTATTAGCATCCTAATTATAAGTTTTGCCATGCAGTATTTCTTGTTCCAGCCTCTTGTACGAAACTACTTTGTACTTTCACTGTCGTATCCTAATTGTTTATTAGCATCCTAATTATAAGTTTTGCCATGCAGTATTTCTTGTTCCAGCCTCTTGTTCGAAACCACTTTGTACTTTCACTGTCGTATCCTAATTGTTTATTAGCATCCTAATTATAAGTTTTGCCATGCAGTATTTCTTGTTCCAGCCTCTTGTTCGAAACCACTTGGTACTTTCACTGTCGTATCCTAATTGTTTATTAGCATCCTAATTATAAGTTTTGCCATGCAGTATTTCTTGTTCCAGCCTCTTGTTCGAAACCACTTTGTACTTTCACTGTCGTATCCTAATTGTTTATTAGCATCCTAATTATAAGTTTTGCCATGCAGTATTTCTTGTTCCAGCCTCTTGTACGAAACTACTTTGTACTTTCACTGTCGTATCCTAATTGTTTATTAGCATCCTAATTATAAGTTTTGCCATGCAGTATTTCTTGTTCCAGCCTCTTGTTCGAAACCACTTTGTACTTTCACTGTCGTATCCTAATTGTTTATTAGCATCCTAATTATAAGTTTTGCCATGCAGTATTTCTTGTTGCAGCCTCTTGTTCGAAACCACTTTGTACTTTCACTGTCGTATCCTAATTGTTTATTAGCATCCTAATTATAAGTTTTGCCATGCAGTATTTCTTGTTCCAGCCTCTTGTTCGAAACCGCTTTGTACTTTCACTGTCGTATCCTAATTGTTTATTAGCATCCTAATTATAAGTTTTGCCATGCAGTATTTCTTGTTCCAGCCTCTTGTTCGAAACCACTTTGTACTTTCACTGTCGTATCCTAATTGTTTATTAGCATCCTAATTATATGTTTTGCCATGCAGTATTTCTTGTTCCAGCCTCTTGTTCGAAACCACTTTGTACTTTCACTGTCGTATCCTAATTGTTTATTAGCATCCTAATTATAAGTTTTGCCATGCAGTATTTCTTGTTCCAGCCTCTTGTACGAAACTACTTTGTACTTTCACTGTCGTATCCTAATTGTTTATTAGCATCCTAATTATAAGTTTTGCCATGCATTATTTCTTGTCCCAGCCTCTTGTACGAAACAACTTTGTACTTTCACTGTCGTATCCTAATTGTTTATTAGCATCCTAATTATAAGTTTTGCCATGCAGTATTTCTTGTTCCAGCCTCTTGTTCGAAACCGCTTTGTACTTTCACTGTCGTATCCTAATTGTTTATTAGCATCCTAATTATAAGTTTTGCCATGCAGTATTTCTTGTTCCAGCCTCTTGTTCGAAACCACTTTGTACTTTCACTGTCGTATCCTAATTGTTTATTAGCATCCTAATTATATGTTTTGCCATGCAGTATTTCTTGTTCCAGCCTCTTGTTCGAAACCACTTTGTACTTTCACTGTCGTATCCTAATTGTTTATTAGCATCCTAATTATAAGTTTTGCCATGCAGTATTTCTTGTTCCAGCCTCTTGTACGAAACTACTTTGTACTTTCACTGTCGTATCCTAATTGTTTATTAGCATCCTAATTATAAGTTTTGCCATGCATTATTTCTTGTCCCAGCCTCTTGTACGAAACAACTTTGTACTTTCACTGTCGTATCCTAATTGTTTATTAGCATCCTAATTATAAGTTTTGCCATGCAGTATTTCTTGTTCCAGCCTCTTGTACGACACTACTTTGTACTTTCACTGTCGTATCCTAATTGTTTATTAGCATCCTAATTATAAGTTTTGCCATGCAGTATTTCTTGTTCCAGCCTCTTGTTCGAAACCACTTTGTACTTTCACTGTCGAATCCTAATTGTTTATTAGCATCCTAATTATAAGTTTTGCCATGCAGTATTTCTTGTTCCAGCCTCTTGTACGAAACTACTTTGTACTTTCACTGGCGTATCCTAATTGTTTATTAGCATCCTAATTATAAGTTTTGCCATGCAGTATTTCTTGTTCCAGCCTCTTGTACGAAACTACTTTGTACTTTCACTGTCGTATCCTAATTGTTTATTAGCATCCTAATTATAAGTTTTGCCATGCAGTATTTCTTGTTCCAGCCTCTTGTTCGAAACCACTTTGTACTTTCACTGTCGTATCCTAATTGTTTATTAGCATCCTAATTATAAGTTTTCCCATGCAGTATTTCTTGTTCCAGCCTCTTGTTCGAAAGCACTTTGTACTTTCACTGTCGTATCCTAATTGTTTATTAGCATCCTAATTATAAGTTTTGCCATGCAGTATTTCTTGTTCCAGCCTCTTGTACGAAACTAATTTGTACTTTCACTGTCGTATCCTAATTGTTTATTAGCATCCTAATTATAAGTTTTGCCATGCAGTATTTCTTGTTCCAGCCTCTTGTTCGAAACCACTTTGTACTTTCACTGTCGTATCCTAATTGTTTATTAGCATCCTAATTATAAGTTTTGCCATGCAGTATTTCTTGTACCAGCCTCTTGTACGAAACCACTTTGTACTTTCACTGTCGTATCCTAATTGTTTATTAGCATCCTAATTATAAGTTTTGCCATGCAGTATTTCTTGTTCCAGCCTCTTGTTCGAAACCACTTTGTACTTACACTGTCGTATCCTAATTGTTTATTAGCATCCTAATTATAAGTTTTGCCATGCATTATTTCTTGTCCCAGCCTCTTGTACGAAACAACTTTGTACTTTCACTGTCGTATCCTAATTGTTTATTAGCATCCTAATTATAAGTTTTGCCATGCAGTATTTCTTGTTCCAGCCTCTTGTACGACACTACTTTGTACTTTCACTGTCGTATCCTAATTGTTTATTAGCATCCTAATTATAAGTTTTGCCATGCAGTATTTCTTGTTCCAGCCTCTTGTTCGAAACCACTTTGTACTTTCACTGTCGTATCCTAATTGTTTATTAGCATCCTAATTATAAGTTTTGCCATGCAGTATTTCTTGTTCCAGCCTCTTGTTCGAAACCACTTTGTACTTTCACTGTCGTATCCTAATTGTTTATTAGCATCCTAATTATAAGTTTTGCCATGCAGTATTTCTTGTTCCAGCCTCTTGTACGAAACTACTTTGTACTTTCACTGTCGTATCCTAATTGTTTATTAGCATCCTAATTATAAGTTTTGCCATGCAGTATTTCTTGTTCCAGCCTCTTGTTCGAAACCACTTTGTACTTTCACTGTCGTATCCTAATTGTTTATTAGCATCCTAATTATAACTTTTGCCATGCAGTATTTCTTGTTCCAGCCTCTTGTTCGAAACTACTTTGTACTTTCACTGTCGTATCCTAATTGTTTATTAGCATCCTAATTATAAGTTTTGCCATGCAGTATTTCTTGTTCCAGCCTCTTGTTCGAAACCACTTTGTACTTTCACTGTCGTATCCTAATTGTTTATTAGCATCCTAATTATAAGTTTTGCCATGCAGTATTTCTTGTTCCAGCCTCTTGTACGAAACTTCGTTGTACTTTCACTGTCGTATCCTAATTGTTTATTAGCATCCTAATTATAAGTTTTGCCATGCAGTATTTCTTGTTCCAGCCTCTTGTTCGAAACCACTTTGTACTTTCACTGTCGTATCCTAATTGTTTATTAGCATCCTAATTATAAGTTTTGCCATCCAGTATTTCTTGTTCCAGCCTCTTGTACGAAACTACTTTGTACTTTCACTGTCGTATCCTAATTGTTTATTAGCATCCTAATTATAAGTTTTGCCATGCAGTATTTCTTGTTCCAGCCTCTTGTTCGAAACCACTTTGTACTTTCACTGTCGTATCCTAATTATTTATTAGCATCCTAATTATTAGTTTTGCCATGCAGTATTTCTTGTTCCAGCCTCTTGTACGAAACCACTTTGCACTTTCACTGTCGTATCCTAATTGTTTATTAGCATCCTAATTATTAGTTTTGTCATGTTGCTCAGCAAATTGATTGCTCGATTGAATTCGTATTCATTTTAACATGGTTTCTTTCACCGCGCTATGAAAAATGATCTACTTAGACCTTCTAGTATTTCACTACTATTGTGTATTCCATTTAACACTTCGATCGCAAACTCAAAATGACTGTCAGTATCTCTATAACAATCTCATCTGGAACTAATGTTTTGTTACTATTCATCTTGACCATTGTTATTTATACTTCAGATTTTAGTATCATGGGTCCCTCCCATGTTTTTATGTAATGTTCCCATGTTGTCAAGGTAGAGTTCTTCTCTTCCACCGTTGCAATATCTTTCCTGAGGATCATTCCTTCTTTGAGTTTTCTATATCCTAGTAAATAGTATGTTTCCGGTCTTGCTATTTCCTTGACCTTTTTGTCTATGCCCGCTGATTCTGTGTAACTTCCCTTTTTTCTATTGTTGTTCATTTCCTATTTAGCCTTATTACACTTATAGCTGATGGCCTTGTTTAGCTTTATATGCTTTGCGTCATTTTTTAAAATTTATCTGCTTAGACATAGCCATTCATTCATTATCCATTTCTTTTTCTCTTTTCTTTTCCTCCTCAATATGTCTTCTTTTACAGTTGTCACTTTTAAGGTATCCCACGTCTGCTCTTGTTCATCAGTTTGAATTTGTGAAATTCAAACCCCCCAAATAAATAAATATTAAGTAGGCGACATAGCACTCTATAGAGAGTGACAGAGAGTGACACAGAGAGTCTAGTACGATTACCAGGGTTGGACACTAACTTATAGTAAGCTCTGCTTACACTATCTCTGTAACCTGTTGTTAATATATCTTTCTTACATCTAATCCGTGTTCCGTGTTTTACTTCTGTGGGCCCAACTTTGGCACCCACATCAGTTACCAGCGATACTTAGAAGTGCAATGCCATGGGAATTATCACATATAACCTTTTTGCTTTTATTCTTGAACAAATGTTTTGTGCAAGCATCTTTGTAGTCCTGTGGAACAGAACCAATTGTCTGTATGACTTTAAAAAGCTCAAGGAGTTTCTTAACCAGAGTCTTCCCACCATATTTTAAAATTTTGTGAGGGAATAACATCTTTTCTAGGGGCTTTGTTCGAGGACAATTGCTTCATAGAATCCTGAATTCTTTTTAGGCATGGCTTAAGAGACAACTGGAAAATTTCTGATCACTGATGAATTAAAGCAATGACGTTGTCATCGATGGCAGAGGTGAAATGCAGAACACTTTCAAAGTGTTCTTTCCATCACGATATAATTTCCTTCTTGTCTGTGTGGAGTGTGTTACCGTCAGACGATATTCCATTTTCTTGTGGGCCGTACACATAATTAATATGTAAAAAAAATACAATCTCCTTCATTTACTGCTAGTCGTGACAACACCATTAAATTTGTATTTCAGATCGTAGAAGCAGTTTAATAGTGATAGTACTTTTCCTTCCACTTCGTTGTTCTCTAACTTATACTCGGAAGTAACCTTCTGCTACGACAATTGACCTATGCCCACAAACAAACCGCAGCCGAGAGATTAACAAACATAAAAAATTCAATATTCATTCTTTAAGCGACATTGAAATAGCATTTGGAGTATCAGTCTATTTTGTTTTGGTACAACTATTCAGGCATTGCTGTATTTCTGTTCCTTTTATGCATTTCAAACTTTCAGAGTTTTCAAAAACTCCTCATATTTATCAACATGTATTTTTGTAAAATTTATAAAATAGATTGGTTAATTTTTTCTGAACTGATTAAACTTTCTGTTTATATTCATAATTTAAAATTTCTCATCTTAAAAGAATAATGATGCAATTTTATTTTCAGTGAACAAATATTATTTGTATATAAAAGAATAGGATATAAATAATTGAGACACCTTTTCATATGCTGTATTTTTTAGTGGATAAAATCAGTTTACTGCAGTAAAATTCAATTGGCTAATTTAAACATAATAATAATAATAATAATAATAATAATAATAATAATAATAATAATAATAATAATAATAAAGAAGTAAAACTGTCGTTTCGAAAACTGAATAAAACGTACAGTCTTTTAAGTCCTTTTCAGTTCAAGTTGTTCATGGAAGTCTCTATTCTTTCACTTCATCTACATTCAATGACAGAATATAAATTTATCGGTTTGTGTCGCATGCTTAAAGATAAACAAGCCTTCACTGTATTGACTACTTAGGTGTGAACCTGGCCAATCCTATTTTTCATAACAGGAAAAGAATCCAAGGATTGTGTTAACATAAGAGGCCTCATGAAGAATCTGTTCATTTTATAGTCTAAATACTAATACTATTACTACTACTGTTAATAATAATGAAAATAATTATAAATACTATAAAATGTTGATAAGAATAAAAAAAAAATAACAAGAAAAAGGCCGACTAACTGCATTTGATGTATCATTTTAGAAAGAACGAAAGATTATACAGTATGACAACATGAAACGTGCTCTTTAGCAGTATAAACAGAAAAATGTCCGAGTGGTTTGCCTCTAGCAGATTCTTGTAGATACTTGATCCAGATGTTTTACTTTCTGTTCTTCGTCGGAAACTATATGGAGGGAATTTGTTACGATAGATAATATTCTTTTCAATCTCATCATTATTGCCCACTCATTTACGCAGATTCATGATGAAACAGAAAAACATATCCACCTATTTCGTTTACTCTCTTAGATGACGTTTGTTTTTGTAATTATCTTTTTGTGATCGCCGCATCTTCACACATTAAACAAAAGTCTGTTACAGCGTCAACACATCATACAAACCTATGGATAAAATAACAGCAGAGGTGCCTTATTTGGGGTTGGGGGTTAAACAAATTGTGAAAAGCAAAAATCAAAAAAATATACATAAGTGACACATATACACACGTGACGGGACTATTTTAATGACACATACATAAACAAATACACAACGATAGACAGAGTGAATGAGGAAAGTTATTGCTAGCCGGCCGTTAGAGTCTAAGTTTAAACAGAAGATCTGAATCAGTTTAATTATTGCGCCTTTGCTCACTACACAACAGGCAAGGTAAGATGAAAAGGATGAACTTAAGGGATAAAGCAAATGTGTCGTCTGTACCAGCTTTCGTACTGCAGCTTATTGGTGCACGTGTCATGAAAAATAAACCTCCTTGCCACGTGAGCTTTCTCATCTCCACTCAGCATAAGGAACCATGTCTTTACAAGTAGATCATTTGCAAAGTTCGCTTCCTTCCCAGCACAATTCATCAGGTCTTCGTGTTTTATGTTTATCTAAAATGCAACTCCGACTAATAATTCTTCCAACCATTTTGAATGCGACTGTCATATTCTAAATCCCGTCATTTTCTCTATGGATCCCAATCCGATTGACTGTCCTTTTTCAAGGACTTGAAACCACCGACCCTAGACGCCCTTCTAGTTGCAGATGTGAGAATATCTTCACCTACAATCAGGAGCGCTGATTTTCGCCGCCTGTAACTTCCGGTGACTCTTTGCTTTTCAACTGCATTCATTGCTTCCAAAATCGCTAAATCCACTATTTATCAAAAATGTCATAGCAACTCAGCTACCAATCAACGTAACAATATTGACATTTCATACGGAATCAAGCATAATTTCGAGCCAGAAATGGCCCGAAAGCTAACTTAAAAGTAACGTCTTATTAAATATATTTCCTCTATATAATATTAAGTGTCTGCTGTAATTACGTGTAAAATTGTCTTTTTGTTGTTCAATATGATCTCTAATTCGTGTCTACTTGCGTTAATTTTCATTCCGAAATATTTTTCTTACTTCATATTGTAATCTATTCAGTTACGCTCTTGTGCATCGACTGAATTCTTATGATATTTAGAAACAGTTACAGATTTTTCAATGTAATTAAAACGGATTCCCACAAAAATGTGAAACAAATAACAAATACCAAACATAAGTTACACAAATTATTGAATTTTATTTCTTCCGCTCAGTACAGATGTAAGTTGTTAAATCACATTAAGTGAGTAAACATCGCTTTTTATCTGATCAAGTTTCGAACAACTTCCTTATTTATGTTCTCATGTGCCCTTCAAAGTAGCGACGTATTTCTTTTTCATCTCACCCATTTGTCATCACTTTTTCTTTAGTTTAATCCCAAACCATGCCTTTGTTGATTGCAAAGTTTTGCTCTTTAACACTAATAGTTTCAGAGAATTCCATAAATTTGTCTTCCTTGAGAATCACTAGAAGGTTTTTGATTTCTTTTAAAATTAGAATATAGAAAGCGTATAAATCGCTAGATCGAAATTATTAAATGGGGCATTTTATGTGTTCAGTGTTTCTAACTTGTGGCTTTTTAACTGTTTTTTATCTATACTTTTTAACTGAGAGGCAAACTAAGATGCTTCAATCATCGCTTGCTTCATTCAGTTTGAAATTACAAAATATAGAATGAAACGCAAGCAAAGTTGATAAACAAACAATACAAAGCATTAGATCATTTCTTTCTTAATAATTCTGTCGCTCAAGTTCATATACTTTGTTTTTGAAAATTTTGTGTATATTAAAGAAATAATTTAAATATTTACGGAAACAATGCTTAAACATTATGTATAAGCCATACACACGCGTTTCATTACTTAATGTAATCAGTAAAAAAAGAGCATATATCTTTAATATTTATCATTCATTTTTCGAACTGATAGTTTTCTTTGATTCTCTCGTGGTTTTCGTGTAAGTCTTTGTCATTTCTTTTCACATTAAAAAACCGCAAATTAAATGCACAGAGTGAGGTGTTGATTGAATTCATTTTCATAGCAGATTAAGAAAAAGTCACCGTTGATTCTAAAAATGATTTATAAAACATCATGACTTGTTAATGTTACATTCCTTTACGAATTGAGATCGTATTATATTGACTAACACTATTTTACTCCGAATTGTTAAAGAAAAATCCTATAATGCATTTGAATATTTCAATTTGAATTCGACTTAATACCCAATAAAATATGACAAGATTTTATTATCCAAATGTTATTTTCCCATCGTAGCAAATTCGAGAGTTCATTTTAATTCTTTAAATACTTGCATGTATTGAGACAACAGTAAGCTTATCCATTATTAAATAATACTTCTTTCCGTGTTGAGGAAGTAGAAAAATGCTTTAGAAATTGTATAATAGATATAGAAATTTTAAAGGTAATTTGAAGCTATTGTTTAGTATATCTTGCCGTTTTTGTTTTGGCAAATTATTGATAAAAACAAAAACGACAAGATAAATTATTGATAAAAACAAAAACGACAAGATAACAACGTCGATATTAATAGTCATTATTTTATAAATATTCATTTGTGATAGCGAATAGTAAAATTCAAACGATTTTAATAAAAGATCTACAGAAGATTTATAATACTAATGTTAATCTTAAGTTTATACATTTTTGTGATATCAACGAACACTCGTTGCCACTTTTGTAATATCAACGAGTACTTGTCACTTTCGTAATGCTCGTTGCCTTTGTAATCGCAGGTAAAATTATAGTACGCCGTCAAACAATGCTTGTGGCAGATGACCTCGAATAGCACTTGCACTAATAGTACTTGCTCGATAATACTCGCTCGAAAAGTAACCAACGAATAGTGATCCGAATAGTAATCCGTATAGTGATCACTTAGACGAAACACTAATTCCCATATAGACATTTCCTTTACCATCACATAATCTACTTATTTAAAATGGGATTGCCTGTGTTTGCGCTCTTGTGATCTGTGTTCAAAGGTCCAGTGTCGACAGCGACACTTTATTCCTATATAACACATATGAAATCTTTTCTAAAAGTTGTCCATTAATTTTCAATAAAATTCTGATCTGTTCTTTCACATGTTTTTCTCCTCGCCAAGTTGTCACTAGAAGCTATATATTATGTAATGACAGGTAAAGTGAAATTTAGTCTTTGCTATTATTGGTTGGTTATTTCATGGCATAAAAAAATATTACAATGTCAAGTACACTTTCAAGTAATTAAAATCAAAAGTAATTCTATACAAACTTCAATTAGAAAGAAAGAATTATTGTGACAATTTCATTGTTGCTAAATTCAAGCAGAAATAAATACCTGAAAATAATGAATTATATTCTGAATCTGTTATTATATATTTGGTTCAATATAATAGAAAGTAACTTTAATGAGTACGCCGGAGTCACATATCTGTTTTAATTTGTGTAATAAATGTTCTTAGTGTGTTGGTTAAATTTTAGTGCAATTCACAACATACACTACTTTATTAATCAAAATATAAAGAAACATCTTAATATCAGATAACTGAAACCAGTCGCATAGAATCCATTGCAATACCTGTGACTTTCTAATAAAGACACGTGCTGGCTTTCATGACTTTGTATGAATTGCTGCAGAATTTTAAATCAACACATTGAATTTCTCAATACTATAAAACTTGTCATTCTCGCTTTCACACAAATTTTCGCCAATCAGATTTAGTAAAAGGTAAATTAGAGTAGTTAAAAATGAAACTAGAATTTAACATTTTATTTCTCTTGAATAAATGAAATTTAAACAGCGATTAATTAAACATTCAAGGCCTCCATCATGGATGATTATAAATGTTTCTTAAGGAGATTTCTTGTTAAAATATATAACAAATATGGAAACTAACAATAACAATCAAAATATCCAGCTTTTGTAAAACATTCAGTTTCAAATAAAAGAACACCATGAGTTCAAACAATCATACTGCTCACCCTCCTCCGGGATTTTAGAAATTTTCAAATAATTGATAGCAATACAAATGCTATTTTTAGTGGCTGAAAATACACAAATTACAAAGGGAAAATCAAATAATATTCTATATTTTAATGTGGCATACTTTTCTTGAAAATATAATTCCAATGTTCGTAGGGGTGAAGTAGGATGAAATCAATTGAAACAAAAGTCGACGGCTTACTCCTGGAAAAGCACTTCTGTTTATCATTCCGCCAAAGACATTGTCCGAGTTGATTGTCTCTAATGTCCTATCGTTTCCTTCGAATTTTTAAAACTTCATATTTTTTCTTTCAAATTCAAACTGCCAGAAAGATGGCGCATCGATAAAGCACCAGGTCCGTCCCCATCACAGATTGGTTGACATAGTTTGAATTTTTTATCTGAATTGTATGATTTCAGCAAAGAAACATATTCTCTGCATTTACAGTGAAAATATAGAGATAACTAGAATCAAAGAAATCATGGAAAAGGGACAAAAACATCAATTAGAGACTTAAAGAAAAAAATCGAGGGATGGGAGTTTTTTTTAATTTTATTACTTTTGTAAAAACAAGAAAATATCAGTTCATGAAGAAATAGCAAGTATGAGAATAGAATTAGGCAATATGATTTAAATTGTTGAGTGACAGGTTATTATTATACATTTAAAGAATAAACTATTCGAAAGTTTATAATAATAATGATGATGATGATGATGATGATGATGATGATGATAATGATGATGATAATTATAATAATAATAATAATAATAATAATGTATGCAATGAATCTAATGGCAGATAAAGTATTACGAAAAGTGAAAAAACTTGTAAACCAATAGTCAAGGCACCATGTGGAAGGCGCATTTACCATCGGTGGATCGCCAATAATTATAAAGGACGTCACCTGTCTGCCCTGCCTCACGTTAACATTGTTCTTGGAACAGGTTCATATCAGGCAATTACTCTATTGTTTTTTAAATATGTTTTTATCACACTTTAGTTACTACCATTAAAATGAATAAATACTAAGTGTTTTTTTCATCTTACATGTATGCAGTATAATATTTATGCGTCATGACAAGCGCAATTCTCACTTACCAAAAAGGGAAACTAAAAATGACGTAAATAAGATACTAGCCGTATTTTACAAGCAAAGAGATGATCATAACAGATATATGGATTAACCTGCCGATAGTCATCAGCAGACAAAATAATTTAAAGATAAATTTACGTCATCATTATAGCTTGTAGATATTAATATCATGACATATTTGTCTCTGTAACGTCTCGGCTATTATAAGTTATCCTTTTCCAGTTACAGTTTGAAAAGTTCCTTAATACAATTTCGTTTTAATGGTAGTGGAAATATTTGGCATAGTGTAAACAAAGTTCAGTTAAATTTAGTGAACAATTAACATATGCCTCAAGAAAATAGCAAAAATAAGTTTCAATGTGTTTCAGTTAAAATATTCAGTATTCTTGAATGTAGTGATTTCTACTTACATACAATAATTTTACAAAGTGAGGTTTGAAAGGATCAGACAGGATGTTTTTCAATAAAAAAAAAGG
Organism: Acanthosepion lycidas; assembly: GCA_963932145.1. Taxonomy (NCBI): domain Eukaryota; kingdom Metazoa; phylum Mollusca; class Cephalopoda; order Sepiida; family Sepiidae; genus Acanthosepion; species Acanthosepion lycidas. Next base: position 108,581,684 of record OZ010580.1, on the reverse strand, counting down.
CCAATAGCGGCATGTTTGCAAAATGGTTTTAAAGCCAGGTACAAATAAATCTTATATTTCGTTTAATTTATATTTTTTGGTCATATCGAATCAAGATTTTATTTCAATTAAGCATGCTTAATTATTATGTAGTTGAAGTATCGTACTTTTTAATGTTAAATTTAATCAAATGGTAAAAAGTATATTTTAAAATCAATTAAACTCTGTAACAAAATTTTGACTTGTCTTTGGTCAGTAAGCATTATTTCCTAATTGCTTCTGTCAAGAAAGCAAAGGAAATGGCTATTATTCCCTTCAAACTTTGCCTTGTGACCTGGACCTAGTTTTCAAACTAACCTATTTTCCATTACATTCCAGACAGATTCAGCGTTGAGTTACCGAATAACTTTCTAGAAGTTTCAAGCTTCAAAAATTTCCAAAGCTTGAAAAACCTTTAGAACTTTCTGGTTAGCAAGGATCGTATAACAAAAACATAATAGGAGACTATATTTGGGGTTGATTCGTGAAGTAAGTAGTAAGTGTACATCGCTAAAAACTACCCACTTCTAATTATTATTATTATTATTTTTTTTTTTTTTGGCGATCTCTCTTGTGTAATCCTAGAATGAATAAATGCTAGTTTTGAATCATATGTCGTTTTGTTCCTACTTTGCGTGAACGAGAATGTTCACATGCGCCAGTTTTCCAAATGGGAATAAGTAGATTTCAGAAATATCATTATTCTGGCCACGAAAGCAAAGTTTGAAGGAAATATTAGTCATTTCTCATACTTTCTATGAGTAAGCAAATAACAGTTGCTACCCAAGGACAAAAATCGTGTTACACAGTGTTATAAATAAATTTCAGGTTTACTTAATTATTAGGTTGGTACAAAAATAATGATGTAATAATGTCGTTTTTTGACGTTAAAAATACGTCAAAAAACGACATTATTACGTCATTATTTTTGCACCAACCTAATAGTATACAGTCAAATACTATGATGTAAATAATGTACATTTCTCATTCAAAACTAATATAGAGGAGGGGGTGTTGAAAAGTTCTCGATCCAACCTACTTCCCAGAATATGATCAAATCAATAAATATCAGAATCTAAAAAAATCCCTTTTTAGTCGTGCCGTGAACTTTCAGCGCCCGTATGTATAAATATATATAATCAGCGAAAAATTCATTAGGCGTAACATAAGTTATTGTAGTTAATTTAAACTCTATTTTGTTCAAATATAAAGTAAATTTAGTATTTATTAAATAAGCAAAAATTACAGATCTATGGGCTTCGAGGACACATTTTGCAGTAAGTCTGCAACGAACGCACAGTATTATTATCTGTGCGGGAAAATCCCATTACAAGGGGACACAAAACTATAATAAATATAAAACCGATAAACAACACATGTGTCTGAGCCATTACTGTCATGGATCAATTTTTAGTACAACAGGAGACTATCAATATGTGTGTGCGCGCGTGTGCGCGCCTGTGCGTGTGTGTGTGTGTGTGTGTGTGTGTGTGTGTGTGTGTGTGTGTGTGTGAATATCTTTCGAAAAGTTATAATGCCACAGTTCTTTTTTTACCGACTCGCCAGACCATTTTCTTCCGCATTGAGTGAGCAGGATAAATTTATTGATTTAAAAAAGTACAATCCAGTTTTCTCAAAATTCATTCCAAAGCAAATAAAGTACATGTGCGGACGCACACGCACACTCACGCAGACGCACACGCACGCACACACACACACATTTTATTATGTTTTTTCAACCTTAGTTTGCTTTGAAATGGTTTAATAAATATATTCACACTTTATAAATATTACAGGCCAAATGTAAACAATAATAGGGCTGGGTATCTTTGGGTAGGACCGTTGGAGAAATTGCTGTGTATAAAAGAAAAAAAAAGGAAAATAATTACGGGGAATTTGTGAACCCCGAGGAGCCACATGATTATTATTGCACGTGGTTTTGACGTCATCTGTACTATACAGATTACAGTTGTGAGGTGGAACAAAAGGAAGTGACGTAATCCACACATTCAATAGATTTTGTAGAGATCGGTTTAACATCTTTAAACTTCAGACATTACTGTTTTATTATCGAAGCACTTGTGGAAGTAATTAAATAGTGTAAAAGAGCTAATAAAATAATATCTAAATATAAAACGGCTTTGAAAAATATAGAAATTTGAAAGTGTTGGAGGTAAATCTGTTGCAAACATCAACATTGTTATAGCAATAACATTAACAAAAACAATTTAATAATAATCTCAACAACAAAGACAACTCATACAAAAATGGGATCGGATAGGTTGTTTTTTTTTATGTTTATTTTATTTTTATGTTGAATTACCATTATCGAGAAGCTAATTTTTAAAAAAAATAGTGATTTTCCTTTTGTTAAAAAAGAAAAAAATGTATGTATAATGCATGTTTATTGTCAACTTGAATAAGAAAATTCTTTCTCTGAGCTTAATTCTAATTTTGAAAGAACAGAAACTACTTTTTGGTATTCATTTATTTTGCGGCTGGCATTTAAATAGTAGATTTATCTCCCATAAATGAAGAAAAAAAAATCTGTTAAAAATTGAGAAGTGATCCAAATTCTAGTATACTACGCACAAAATCTTTCAGTATTGTCATCAGGTGTGTGTGTGTGTATGTGTGTATGTGTGTTAAAGAAAAGCTTTGGATGCACGTTTTTCTGCCAAGATGTTTCATACTGTTATCGTCAATGAGACTCACAACATGGCTGGAATGTTTCAGAAGGTTGTTGATTTCTCTATCTACTTACATCTTTGAAATGTTATGCCTACAGTGTGCTGAAAATTAAACAAGAGTCGTAAATGTCCTTGTGACTAAAGTAAGTAATGAAATATGATTCACCCTTTTCTTTTTAAAGGACGTGAATGGAAATAGAAGGAATGTTAATGCGCTCTGCATCGTTTTCGTCAGGGTTATCCATGCTTTAGATTATCCATGCTTGAGATTATCCATGCTTTAGATTATCCATGCTGATCAATGATGTTGAATTTCAGAGCGGCAATTTGAAAGTCTTAACCGGTAACACTCTGTAGGTCGACAAAGCTTAACAGTCAAATCGCACTCAACTTTCCAATTCAACAGTTTATACAAATTACTCATCTTTCAAAAGTTATTTTATGTTTACTTTACAACTGAACGCTAAAAAATGATAAAACTTTATAGAGCTATGATATTAATAAAGAACCCGAGACATTCTAATTAACCCATGTCGCTGTGAAAATGCTGTTACATTAAAAAGAACATATGCAATACATTTCATTGCAGAGTAGCCTAGACTTTGTGAAACATGGCAGCCATGTGGCGCATGCATCATAACATTAGAGAACAAGCAAAGCAGAAACGTACAGAGGGACGAACTCAGTGATAGGGAATGTCCTAAAAATATCAGCATGTTTAGAATATTTTGAACATTCATAATTCATTTTCAAGAATGTCACCAGAATGTAATAAATACAAACGCTACATCTACTAAATTTATCGAAGTGTGTTGTCATTCCTAAATCGTATTTAAAACCGGTTTAAAGAAGTTTATATGATTGATGACAAAAATGTTATCTTCATTGTGAAACTGTTTAATTAATCCCAGTAAATTGTTCCATGAAAAAAAAGCAAAACAAGGAAAACAATAACAATTCTCAATAGCCTCCAAAACATTTCAAATCTGCTATTGTAATTCATTTATGAATTGATATAAATCAACAGGAAGAAGTCTTAAGTAAAATAAATAGGAATAAATATTTGAATCGAAAAATTGTGTAAACAATTCTTTCCCCATAAGAGATCAAAATGCATCAGATTTAAAATTAGATTAAGATTAATAATAATAATAATAATAATAATAATAATTGTATTATTATCATTATTCTATAATGATAATAACGACATTAACGTAATTTATACATAATATACTGTATATTTTTGATATGTCAGAAAATTTTCTTAGTTTTATCATATAAACGTGTGAAATTTTACGTCACTTCCCTTATACGAAACTGTTCGTGGCATCATGTAGAACGAAAACCTTTCGGCTTTCATTAGACAAAACAAAGCCTATCCAGACTTTAACAGCTAAGGGTAGGGCTTTGCTGCACTAGTATATGTCTATCCATTTGTACAACATTCTCACTTTATCGTTTGTTGTTAGTTTTTAAATAAATGAAATCTTTTTTTCTTTAGTTTTGTTAATCCCTGTTTTAGTTATTCAGTCGCAGGGTAAAATGGATAACACCAGTGTCAACATCCTCATAGATTGCTTATTGATATCGTCATAAAACGCCATCATCACATGTGAAATGGGGAGAAGGAACGTTATTTGTGGAACAGCTGGGTGCACAGTGGTAAGTTATCCAATCACTGGATAATTTCTTTTTTTTTTCTTTCTTTCTCTCGATCTTTATTTTGGCATCTTCAATTCAACTTATTTCAATTTGCATGAACCCAGCAGCTGACGAAATTCTAGAAGAAACAAAAATATACGAAACGTTTAATTATTCATAAATGTAAAAAAAAAACAAACAAAAAACAAACAACATTTTAAGAGAATCGATATCAATTTGCAGCTCCAGATAAATTTCACAAAACGATTTTTCTTCACAGTCATTTGATTAGCAAAATCAATTTTTCTTCTTCAACAAAATTATAAAACTCGGAGTAATGAAATTCATTATTTACTTTTTTCAACTTAAGTTGCTTTTGATTGTCTCTGCTCAGAAGTAAAGAAATAAAGAAGTTCTAGACTAGATGTTTTTATTTCTGATTCATGCTGTAAGGACGTATTGTAGCTGTCGAATGACAATTTGAGTAGATACGATGAAAATCAACTTGAATTAAGATGAAAATAAACATTTAAATATGATTAACAACACTTTCAAGATAATATAACTGAAATTACTAATTTTCATACAGGTATATTGAAAACGTAACTAGTAACGACTTTTCTAGAAAATGGATAAAATTTGGCATCGTGATGTTATCAAGTACCTATAGAAAAAAAGAGTTTAGCCCACAAGGATTTTTATGCTGACATGATTGATACATTAGGGAATGACGCACTAGCTTTATCAACAGTGCAAAAGTGGGCAGCTGAATTTAGGAGGGGAAAGGAGAGTCTTGAAGATGACTCAAAATCTGAATACTCTTCAACTGCCACCATCGTTTTCACTACATGGTGATGGATGACAGGTGATTGACTATAAATCAAATACCTAATGCTATTAGCATATCGTGTGAGAGAGTTGGGAATATTATGTACAATGAACTTGGCATGACGAAGGTTTCTGCTCGGTGGGTTTCACGCCTTCTGACACATGATCAAAAGCGCACCAGCCGATAATGTCACAAGAAAATCTAACATTGTTTGAGGTAGATCCAGCTGGTTTCCTTGAGCGTTTCCTAACCCAGGATGAGTGTTGGGTTCATCCCTTTGAGCCAGAGACAAAGTGACATCTCACCTCACCTGCTCTAAAGAAGGCCCAGGCAGTTTCATCTGCAGGGAAGGTGACTGTCTCATTTTTTTTTTGGGGGGGGGGTACAAAAGAGCAACACAGTCAATGGAGAGTAATGTGCCAACTTCCTGAGACAGTTACAAAAAGTTATCAAGACCAAACACCCAGGAAAACTGACGAAAGAGATCCTGTTTCATCAGGACAATTATTCATTGTTTGACGCATGCTAAAGTGTGACATTTTAAGGGTTGAAGGGATAGCTCGATAGCTATACCGTGAGAGTTGTGACACTTTAAGTGTTGAAGGATAGATCGATAAACATATCGAGAGACGAGAACAGATTTTATTAAATTCAATTGTTGTTTTTTTCTTCCTTGGATAAAGGCAGAGAGGAAGGACAAAAACATCTGATTTTTCCTACAAAAAACATATAGCCGAACTTGACAACAGACTAGGAAATGGATATTGTTTTTAAAATCCAGGTTAAAGAATTGTCTGCAGGACAAGACCCGGTAAGGAAAAGTCGGTCGAAAAATAAAATTTAAAGTGTTCTGGAAACAAAGGCAGAGTTAAAAAAAAAAATGATTTTTTTTCTTTATCACTTGTCAAAAGAAGAGGAGAAGGTATGAATCGCTGGAGCGGTGAAATTTCTTTAGGTAAAAGCCTAAATGGAGATAGTATTGTTTTTAAAATCCAGGTTATGTAATTATCTGCTGGTCAAGAGCCGGTAAGGAAAAGTCAGTCGAGATATAAAATTTAAGGTTTTTTGGAAACAAGGGCAAAGTTGGAGAATTATTTTTTTCATCACTTGTCAAAAAAGGAAGGGAAGGTGTGAATCGCTGATTTCTCTGGATAAGAGCCAAAGTGCCACAAGAAGAGGCTCTCAGGGAAACAGCTGATGAAATGCTCGATTGAGAAATCGGAAAAGGTTGAGAAATTCCGTTGATGAAAATTTTGGACGTTAATTAAAAATAATAATTGGTGCTAAGCCACGCCTACTTTGCCCATACAAGTCTAGAGATTGGATTGGCCAGGTGACCGTGGAAGTGAAGGGACTAAGTGGAATCTCAAAGGAAGACGGAGGAATTGCCTACACCTCTTGGGTAGTATTGGTATGAGGCACCAATACGAGAAGGAAGGAGTTGGGGTGGATCGATATTCTGCTGTGACTACTACTCGGAGAAGGGGTCTCTCCAAAATTGAACAAACATTTATTTTCCCAGAGTCAAGCAAAAAAATCTCTGCGGAGATCAAGGGAAGGACCGAAATCCCAACCCACATCAGCCCCTATGCCGGTTTTGGACGGAGGTCCATATAAACAGAGAATCGAAACGATCGTGAGGGAGAAACTGCCAGATACCAGGCGAGGGACGATCGCTTCACGTGACATCCTGCCACTGAAGAAGTCCCCCGACTGTGTTCCAGAAGCCTTGTCTAGACTTAGTCACGATGAACAAAGTGTCACGAAATATTCGAAGAGGAAAGGGTCGAATAATTTTGCATGACAAATATATTCCTGCATGATAAACATATATTCCTGTCTGTAGAAATGATATTGTACTACCAGTCTGTACAAGAAACGGTATATAAAGCATTTTCTTTATTACAATTTATCCTATGACTTGTGGCTCCATTTGTCCGGACCAGACCAATTCAACGATTCCTGTTGACAAGTGATCTTCGCCAGCCTTGTGATCTAAATCAAACACACCTTGGGAAAAGTAAGTCTTAGCTCGCAGTGATCCATTCAACGGTCAGCCGCGAGGCTCGAACATTGAACGGACTGTCTGGGCGAATGTCGCAATGTCATAAAAGTGGTGCAGTTTTAATTTATAATTAAAATCGCAGTAAATGCACAACAATCCTGAAGAGAAGAAACAAACTGTAACGGCAGTTAAACATGAGTGCCAAAATGAAAAGTGTGTTGCTTTGTTTTCTACTGTTTTTCTGTAACAAGGCAATATATATTAGTGATGAAGATGATTTCGGCGAAATTGAACGAAAGAAAGCAATTTATAATTTGCAGCTAGTGATTTGTCACTTTCGTGCTGATCAATATTTTCATTTCTTTTTTCGTTTTTGCTTTAATGTAACGTATTCTTTTAATCAACTGTACAATTTTAAAAAGTAGTATGTTTCACATGTCAAATGCTTATTTCAATACTGGCTTGTAAGTCGTATTAAAAAGTATCTATGCAGCATCCAGTGCATCATTATTTCAGAGATTGTATGTCAAAAGGATCAGAAGATGTTTACTGACAAAAGACACATCTATTCAAATTGCACACAGACAAATGCAACTCTTGGGAATGAAAAATTCAAAGTTCAGATTACTTAATATCAATATCAATCATTATAATTGCCGAAGACACAAGTTTGAAACACCTATGTAGCTCGACAGTAACGATTCTCATAACCCATTAAGGACCTAATCGTATCATTATAGTGTAGCCATAACATTAGTGGTGTGTCTTGGACAAGATACAGACCTCTTCAGATTATATTTTTAATTCAGGGTTTTCCTTCTCCTAGACTGATCACCACCTCAAGGCAAGAGAGCCCAATCTGCCACGCTATTTAACCCATAGATGGAGGAACATGGATTCATGCTTTCCAAGAGCATCCTGTCTGCAACGTTGATGAATCAGTGAGCTCAGCACGGTACACAGGCATAATACGAAGAATAACAACAAATATTGTATTAAACTAGTGGTAATATTAATGAAGCGTTAAATAATAGCTCAAGGCCAATATAAGCTTAGTTGCTTCCTTCTATAGCAAGTATTACTTACACCAGTTATCGGTAAATTACTTATCACATTAACAACTGAACTAAATTTATACCAATTTAATGAAAAAATGTATAACTAGGAAGTTCACAGTAAATGGAAGAAATTGTATATTATCATTTAAATAATACCAAAATGAAGTATAAACAGAAACGCATTGATAATTTACAAAGTTTACATATTCGATGAAGAAAAAAAAACTATCTTTAAAAATTATGAAAAAAACGCGTTTAAAATGTGTTAAATTATTACCATTAAAATCTATTTTTCCATCATTGTTGAGATCCGCTTCACGAAACATTTCTTTAACGTCATCCTCTGAAAGATTCTCTCCAAGTCGTTTCATTACGTGACGCAACTCGTTCTTGTCAATATAACCATTTCCGTCCAAATCGAAGACGCGAAATGCCTCGCGTGTTTTCTCATCCATGCTCGGAAGATTTGGTGGTTGCTGGGAAAACCTTTGCATCATCACCAGAAATTCATCATATTCAACGAAGCCATTTTCTGCAGATAGAAAACAATTGGAAATTATTAAGAATTACAACAAAAATATTTAAATATAAACATCCAAAATGAAATTCATATGACGAAAATATCCTAATTCCGTTAAGTAAATGCTCAAAAAGCAAACTTTCTACTGAGGCCGATAGAACACAGGAAATCTGTAGTGTTCGCGCCTAAAAATGAATTCTAACAAAATTCAAAACGGTTCAAACAATCAGAAAAATAGGCATCATATTAATAATAATGAGAACACATTCCAAAGTTTATCCGGAATCTATCTTGGAAGATAAAATAAAGACAAAAAAACAGTTCATACTAGTGTACGTTGGATTATGAGGGATTTACACAGCAATAAAATTCAGATTACAGCATGTGCCAAGTAAATATATTTTATTATCTTTGCAATTTCCAGCCTTATTTTCCTTATGCAAGTTATTAAACAATTCTTATTATCAGTCTTTATCAATTTTTATAAAAAACATTTACTCACCGTTTGTGTCTGCATTTTTTATCATTTCATCAACTTCTTCCTGTGTGTACTCTAAACCCAGGCTTCGCAGAACGCATCCAAGCTCGTCTCCTGAGATTTTGCCATCATGGTTTTTATCAAATAATTCAAAGGCTTCTTTGAGATCTGAAAATATTGAAAAACGAAATAATTAAGACAAAATATGGAAAAACTGGAGTTATTTTCAGTTCAACTAAAGATGATGGAATTGTTGTTCACTGCAACATTTCGACGGCCATTTCTTTACATATTTTCACTGCATTACAATCCTCAAATCAAAGAGACGAACTGTTCAGCCAAATAAATTAACACAACACACAAAATCATGTACGTGATGTATAAACAACATCAAAAAGGTTATTGTTAGTTACAATTGTTATAAGTCTCCAAAACATAAATTCTTCACAAGTTAGAGGAACTATCTAAACATGATATTCAACATGTGGTCAAAGAATTGACGTGCGCACACATTAATAAAAAGTTCTGTAAATGTAGTAAAGAATAAAAAAGATGCCGGAAAAAGACTTGCTAATTATGGAATCTTTCAGTTAGTAGGTGATGGTATCAAATTAAGGTTGAATTCGTATTAGTTTTCATTTGGAAAACTTAATGACAAAACTATAAATTAAAAATGAATCCGACTCAATCTGAGCACCGATGCTGTTTTTGAATGTATGTTGTCATTATGACTACGAGCAATTCTACCAGTGATTTTAATCATCATTATTAAGTATCAATAACTTGGATATTTTATACTTTCATGCATACGCCATTAGCCGGATTTTTTTTATATTGAAACATAATAATTTCGCTTCTTCAGTGTTTGGTAAAATAACTAGCAGAAATTAATATATGTTCCCATTTTATTTAATTGACTTTCAGATTCATTACGCCAACATCTACCGTAGATAACATACTTCCGATAACAGCAACAAGTAATAGTCAGAAAATGCTCACGAGTTATCGATGTTTATAAAGCAATAAGTACGCAGACTAGTTAAGTTCATAACAATATTCCAATTCTTGTCATGGCGTTTTCAATTTTATCATTAGCACTTTTATTCTTGAAAGCATGAGTGCAAGGAAATAAGGCTTTTGAATATAATTTATGTAAATGATATCATTAAAAAGTGAGTACATTCAAGTGACAATTTTCTACATTCAATAAGACATTTTCATGACGGAGAAAACAGACGTTATTGAATTATAATTATAGCTAACCAAATAATTCTGATTGCTTAAATGTAAGTTTTAGAATTATTTATGTAACCAATACAAACATGTCCGTGTAAAAAGCCTTTCTCAATTTGCATCAATACTGAATAGATAAAAGATCGAATTGTCACAATTTAATGAATACATTCTTTCTGTTATATTTAGAATTTTATGTTAAAGTGAAACATCCACACACACACGCGCGCAAAAACTTTTGCTCTCTCTCGTTTGAACATAATCTTTTACATTTTGCCATCAAAATACAATCACCCATAAGATAATACTTTCGTGTATATAGGAGCAAATCGTCAAATCGAAGTAACTGATATTGTGTATATAATTCTAACAAAGAATTCTATGGTTCCAGCTGATATAAATAACGTGTCTTAACTATTTACTTAGTTTTTGAATTGAGTAGTAAACGTTTATAAGCAGCAGTTCGATCTCAGTATTCAAAATAGTGCTTCAGAGAATAAAAACTGAACCCATGGTGGGCCCAGTGCCAAGGCTTAATTGAGGATATGAATCAAAGCCAGACTCATCGCCGTAGCTAAGAATAGAAGTTTATTCGAAGCTAAAATTAGTTTTAAGATATCTTTCCTGTATTCTAATGAAGCAAATAAATTAAAATTGACTTTTGGAAGGGTTTAAATTAAACCGTATAATCCACTTAAGGCATAATTCTGAAATCATTGACATATGATTATTGGTTATTTGTTCTAATCAATACAATGAGCCTGACTTCCAACTTTGTTGAATACTACACAAATAAAAAAAAACCAATTATGCAGTATGTATTGGCGACATCACCTACTATATATAATTCAAATCCTAATATGGTTTGTTTAATCCTAGCGAAATCCTTATCGTAATTGATTGATACGCTGAAATTTTGTTGAATATTAATATGATTTTATGGTTGATTTCTAGGATGAGACCGAAAAAGTATTTTGAACTAATATAAAATGTTCGTTCTGATCTGTATTCCTGTTTGCATAGAATAAATGTCAACATTTTGAGGTGTTACTGTTTGAATATGAAATTATTTTATAGTCAACTTCACCTACTTGACTAAAAGAAAATTGGTTAGGTTTAAATTATGTCGAAATTATATTTTAAATATTATAAATAAAATATATTTAGGTTTGACCGCTTGTCATAGTTGAATATGATGTTTTGTACAACAGTAGCTTCTATGATGACAAAAGTGAGAGAGCATAATGTTAATGCAATTTTTATTCATAGAATGCCTGGATCACATCGTACACATACACACACGCGCACACAGACACAGTAAAATTGTAATCTGTGAAGTGTTGGGCTAAATGCATAGACAAAAAAGACTATGCTGGAAAAACGCAAAGAAAATCTGAAGTCTTAAACCTAACGTTTGTACTCAAGTATGAGTGTCTTGACTCAAGTGGAGGAATTTTTCTGTTTGTATGCCCTTTCTTTCTTAATCAGAGGATCACAGATGTTATTTATCTTTATGCTAGATCTACTGAAGAAATTCTAAGAAAACAAAACACAATTTTTTATTATTATTTAATGCATATTTGTGTATTTGTGACTGCATACGCGTCTGTGTATTTATTAGGTTGGTTCAAAAATAATGTCGTTTTCTCACATAGTAACATATGTGAGAATTTTTTATTTTTGCACCAACCTAATATATGTGCATGCATATATACGAACAGTTCCTGAAAGCAGAAATATTAGCGGGAAAAGACTGATCAGTCTTTTCGCATGTATTGGCGACATCACAAATGAACCAATATCTGTCCCTCTTCATGTCAATTTACTGTAAAAAAAAATATAGGTTTTTTATTAATATATATATATATATATATATATATATATATATATATATATATATATATATATATATATATATATATATATGTTTGTGTGTGTGTATGTATGTTTGTATGTGTGTGTAGTAACAATTATAACAAAAACATGCTATAAACCGCTACACAAATGCAATCATGTACTGTATGTGCTTCTTCAGGCGTTGGTGGTCAACTGAAGAACAAACGATCATTCTATGGTTTACAAGCAGCAATACCTTCACAGGAAGTCGGGGGAGGGGAAAAACTAAATTTTTAACATACTAGGGAGCAACCTCGATTAACCATTCAGATGTCGGACCTATGATGAACTCGAAGTTAACTTCCGTATTAGATTCCTGTTGACTAGTTATTTAAAATCAAACTTAGATGTTAATATATATATATAAGTTGTTTATTAACAATTACACTTGCATGGTGGATATATCACATTAGAGACAACTTCTGCTATTTCTGCCATTTCAGATTAAATGATCATCATTTCCCTTCAACTATCTAAAAATCTGGCTCTCAACTACCATCTTCTGCCGTTTTCTGCATTACGACGCGAGGTGAGCAATTCCCTCTCGACGGACAATATGTACCCGCGAACGAGCAGCCCGGACCTAGCCTCAATCCCATCTGTGTCTATTTATATAAGCTCGAGAACGAGAATTTGTAACTTGAGATCGAGTTATACATGATCTCAAAAGTTTTAAGTTATTTATTTATTATTTTTTTCCTTCTGGTCAAGTCGGTGACCCTCACGAAGATTTCATTTCGCAGATTTTACTGCTGGTCATAAAAATACAAAATAACCTCTTCTATGTGGGTATCATGATCACAGCAGTGGTGTCACAAAAGAAATCAATTATTTTATTTTCAATATTCAGGTAGATTAATTTAAAATTCTTAGAGAGGAATTTCAGAAAGGGAGTTTTAAAATATCTGAGTATGAGAAATTCTTTGTCTGACACACTTCTCAAAATCTGACCAAACAAAAGTATTTGTTTTATGGAATGGGCTTCTGGATAGCACCCCTATCGCCCTTTTATCATATGCTATACATGTCGTCTAGCGATCGCCCCAGCCATTTGTTGAAGAATATATTGAGTAGTATGGGCATTATCTGTTGAAGGGATGATGTCAGAACAGGTTGACAATGTCCTCTGTACAAACACCAAATGCGAACAAGGTTTGTAACTCATAGCATCCCATACCACAATGTTAGGCAGTGTTGGAACGTAGGTCTGGCTACAAGCGTGCACTCGCATGTAAACAATTCACAAATGTTCTGTGTTGACACATATGCAGCATCATTTGCTTTGAACATTGTTGTAGATGCTGTTCCATCTATCACTATCTATTAGAATTTGTTGATCTGTTGAACCCAAAATATTCTCCGACAAAACACATGGTCAACAGCTTTTCAGTTGACCTTTTTCTACGGATTAGTGAAAAACATGCAGTTCATTTATTTATGTATCTATTGAATATATATATATAAGTTGTTTATTAACAATTACACTTGCATGGTGGATATATCACATTAGAGACAACTTCTGCTATTTCTGCCATTTCAGATTAAATGATCATCATTTCCCTTCAACTATCTAAAAATCTGGCTCTCAACTACCATCTTCTGCCGTTTTCTGCATTACGACGCGAGGTGAGCAATTCCCTCTCGACGGACAATATGTACCCGCGAACGAGCAGCCCGGACCTAGCCTCAATCCCATCTGTGTCTATTTATATAAGCTCGAGAACGAGAATTTGTAACTTTGTAACTTTGTAACTTTGTAAATTTGTAAATTTGTAACTTTGGGTTGTTTGTCCCTTTCGCAAATAAGATCAACGCCTATTTTGAGTGCGGGAATGATATCAGTTAAATTTAAATTAAATCACTTAAATGATATTACGTTAAATTTTCCTTTGGATTATCAATATCACTTATACCTTTTATGAAAACAAACTAATAGCTCTTTTTTTTAACACAGAATTCAATCACAACACTGTTGATATTAGTTTACTAAGTCTTAAATCCACCAATTGTGGAGATTAGATGGGCATCTAATAACAAGTTTATTAGTATGTTCTGCTCCCATTGTGAACTATATAGATAACAGAACAGCGTTTATATGATCCTACAGATAAATTATAGAAATAATCATTTATGTATTCAGGTCGGAATAGTTTGTACGGAGTTGTTTTAAGGTCAGTTTTTAAAAACATTACATATAGATCATCGAAAGGAGCAGTGATGCAATAGCTAAACCTTTCTCGCTTTCTTTCTCACTATTTATCGCACACGCACACATACATTCTCTCTCTATTTTTGTGCACACACACACACATATATATAATTATTATATATATATATATATATATATATATATATATATATATATATATATATAATATTATTATTGTATTATAACGCTAACTAGATCTCCATCGTTTGAACACAAAACCTTAAGTTGTTCACCCAAATGTTAGCACGATTAACTTTCTAATCTATTTCATAAGATAGACAAAGTCTCTTTCGTTGTTTTTTTTTGTCGAATAAGTTTACTATAAATAAATTCTACATTAGTGAAGATGAAATAAGCACCTCCTTAATTAGTTACACGAAATTGGTTTTGTTCTTACAGTGGTTTTAATATATCAACCAAGAAGCAGCTCAATGGATGACATGCTGAGGCACAGCAAACACTAGTTTTGTACATAAATATAACCCAGAAAAAGGAGAGAAATATATATTTATGTGGTTAATTGTAGTGAAGATGTTACTGTGGTCGTATGAGGTTTTTCTGAACTAGAGGTGGCGCAGTGTGTTTATGTTACACGTGGTATGCTTGGTGTCTAAGTCCCCCAGAAGAGAAACAAGAAACACCTTTCTATTAGGGACTGAAGAGTGAAAATAACAGACAAAAGGTTTATGTCCTTTCCTTTTATACTACTTTAAGCAACCTCACCTACTGTGCATTAGGATAAGATCCCTGACAGACAAAGTGAGTTATCGCTTCTCTTTGTGTGCTGGGTAGATTTAAAAAAAAATTAGTTTTGTCCAATATATATATATATATATATATATATATATATATATAAGAAACTAGTAAATTAAAGACGTAAAATGTTTAAAATTATTCTTAATGGAAGTGTTTTCGACTTCTTCTATGCCCCAAATACACCAGAGAGCAATAACGACACGAAAGTGAATACATTTGAAGAATTTGAAACATTAACCATTAACCTCAAGCAATATATACGGTTCATTTCAACATGTACTGAATTTTCTCGTAGTGTAACATTAAGCAAAAAGGCCAAAATGTTATATCTTTACAAGTAGTAATATTTGCTGAATGGAGAATGCAAGACTTATCAATAACAATTAAAGGCTATTCATGATTGAAAATTTGCTCAAGGCTTATAACTGAAACAAAATTAAAAGTGTTCCTTACAACGATTAAATAATCACTCAGATGTCAATGCATTCAACCATTGTTATTCAGTTTACTTCGGTTCAGGAAATAGTTGAGTAATTTCGTGGCGTTTTGTAAAACAACTGATTCGTAGTTACTTGATTTTCCTACAGCAACAGAACTGATAGCAAAATCATGAAAACGGTCATTTTTATTTTAAAAAGACTAAGATACTTGTTACTTGTTTTATAATTCCTGACAGTAGTGTTAACAGACGTAATAATAACAGGTTGATTATATTGATATAGTTAATATCTTAATCTATTTGTGTTAACCACGTTTTTTGTTAATATATATATATATAGTTTCAGCGAAATTGTGATGTTTAAGAATATAATATAAATACTAAACCTTTCTTTGAAGAAATTATTAGAAATGTTAACAAAAATAATAAAGTCTGTAGTATAAAGATAATAATAGATTGGTCTACTCATAAAAAATAGGAAGATTTTGTAGGAAAATAAATTTGTGTAGCTTAGCATTCTATAGACCTTTCTTACCAGAATAGAAGAATATTGATTTGTTATCGATTTAGAGGTGGGGGGGGTCCTGTTTATAATATCGTAAAAGTGTGAAATCGACCTTGATTTTTTTATTGGCCTTTGAGGTTTTGTGTACGAAAACAGACTTTTTTGAGAAAGAGGTTACAGAAATATTTATTTTAAATAACGGACAAACGGATATATTCCTTTTTAATTGAAGAACAAAAATTTATATAGATTAATAAAATTATGTATCCGTTTATTCTTCATTTACGATAAATAGATATGAACCTCAAATGTTTGTGCATGTGCTTCAAAAAAAATCCCATACAAAATAAATTTTAAAAACAGTTGTTGAAAAAGTTGAAAAAAGAAAAGTTTTAAAAAGTTGACTTTTCCCTCCATACATGATCAGCTATACTGTAAGGGCAGTCGTCAATCCTATGGGATTAGGTGAAAAAATTAGACAACGAAGAACATTGGAGTTAGACGTCTGAAAAAATCAGCGCATATGCTAGGCTCTGAGGACCTCCTTAGAAGGCCTAGATACAGAAATAAATACGATATGCAAATCGTTGATAAAGAAATAAAGAGAAATAATAGCAAATCTTCAACAGCAGCTATAACAAAAGTAAATACTGTCGAGCATGACAAGCAGCAGTAACTGCACTCATCAGCTGGCAGGTTAGGTTTAATGCTCCATGTTCCGCACAAAGAATATGTCCCACGATAAAATAACCTAGTGGTTCGTGAATTTGGTGACATGGTAATTGTGAGTTCAATCCCTGGGCCGGGCAGTGTGTACTTGGACTCTGTGGAAACAGGGCAAGCAATTACTAAAAAATAATAACTAGACGAGGAGCGAGAACAGTCGATTCCCGTAGAAATAAAGGGTTCGAAATTCCCTGTAGGTTACCAGGATCGACATGCACCTGATGAAGGCTGGAAGGCACAACGACTGAAACGGTGTGATAACAACTATAAAGATGAGGACAATGGTCTGCATGTAAATTGCGTAAATAATGATAACTCCCTTTCCCAGAAATTCAGACGGATCAGAAATTTATTATTATTTCTAAAAGCTACAAATTTTGGTCGATGTAATTTCGTTACAATATAAGATTTTGGGTTGTTTGCAGCAGAGCGAGCTGACAATTTAACCTCGGAGTCGGGGTTGTCATTTTATTACTTGAATCTACTTCCTTCTTGACATCAATTTCAACTGATACCTTCTTTTACCCCATATATTGTGAGCATTTTTCCTTTGCTTAGTTTCAGATGAAAACTTGGAAATTTTCCAACATATTTCAGCGAAATATTCACTTACCAAAATTATAATTTATCATTATAGTTATAATTATGTGAAAAAATAGGCGTCATTTTAAACTGAGCACAGGAGTATATGGCCTAAAAAATTGAGTTGTGAAAACTGCTTTGTAAAATATATTTTTTCTGTCACATGTTTTTGTTGGCTACAGTAATGGTGTTGTTAAAACTGTTCTGGGGTCCTCACTTATTTTCGACCTTACTACTTACATTCTACAATAACACATACAATTTTAAAATGGTTCAATATATATTTTCAAGCGGACACACAGTTTAATTATAATGGTTTTTTTTTTTACTTTTGATCATATCGTCATTAGAGTGTTCTTAATCTAATCATCAATAAATATTTCAAGTAAATTTTATTATTTATTTGTTAGATTTATATGTGATCTCTTATAATCTATTTTACGACATGAAAAGTGCTGTCAAGATGAAAAATGATAAACTCATATCACAAAAACAAATATATAAAATTCAAAATTTATTCCTATTTTTAATCCCAGTCTTTTAATAGCTATAATACGTGTTTCACAATTAAATTAAATCAAGGGAGGCAATTTAATTTTAATATATTTTTGGTGAAGCATTCATACACGAGCCACATATTTTAACACGCACATTATCCATTCGCAAAAGATTATGCCCCTTTGATGTAACAAAACTATCATGAGCTGACAGCTACATAAGCTGTTTTCATTTTATGCTATTTTGAATTATCTATGATTTAGAAATGAACAAAAAGGCATAACCTTTCCGTTCATTTCTAAATCATAGATTATTACGTCGTGTAATTTTCTTTTTGCCGTTTTTTAGTATAAATGGAAACCACTCTCAGTGTATTTATTTATCCTTACCTACCTTAGGTCTTAATTTTTATACTTTGAAAATTTAAAAGCACAATAATAAAATATAACCGTGCATGAATAATAAATGTGAATGTTGCAGACGTGATTTTGAATCTCATTGCGATCATATTTACTGTAATGGTACATGACTGTTTTGGAACCACCCAGTGAGAATCAGTTCAGTAACCGTATGCTGTGGTGTAGTGTGGCGCATTTGAAGATACTCAATTAGTTACGACATTTGAGTACTTTGCTTACGTATAATCAATATATGTGGTAAGAAGTGACAGACTATCAAAAACAAGAAGAATTATCTTTTAGAAGATAATTCTATTCGAAGTTAATTTTTCCATTTTTATTGTAAAAAAGATACACTATTTACATTATTCGGACTATTGTCCTCATCTGTGTTGCCATATTTATCACAACGTTTCGGCTGTTGTACGCTCCGACCTTCTTCAGTAGGTTGGAATGTCGAACTGAACCCTTTATTTCGTTCGCTGGGGTAAACTGTTCTAGTTTCACATGCTATGTCTAATGGCTGTCAGTTATCAGTTATCTCCTGTTAATTTACCTCTCCAAGTTCTCCACTGCCTTAACTAGGTATTGAATTCACAACTATTCGTGTCCTGTTACTGGATCTAACAAAAGGCCTTTGTCCACTGTGCCATGTGTCCTTAATAAGTGGATAAGGACAGCGAGCAAAATAAAGGGTTCAGTTCGACATTCCAACTACATGAAGAAGTCCGGAGCGTACAACGGCCGAAACGTTGTGATAAATATGGCAACAAAGATGAGGACAATAATCCGATTAATGTAAATAGTGTACATAATACCTCATCTCAGAAATATAGACAGATAAGATGTATTAAAAAAGTTAAATGACTATTTTTCATTCGAAGTCAGAACTAAAACAATATCTATATTCAACAATTCTATATTTCATTTGTTTGAATTACACTGTTTAAAAAATATATGCTTTTAAAAGAATACGTTTTTCTTATTTATTTTCCCCGTGGAAAATATTTATGTTCGTTTATGTTATAATTTGAGAATTGAAGTTATACTGCCTTTAAGAATATCATTACTCTCTGTGTTTTTCGGGATCTTAAATTATTTAATAACGAACGTCTGTAACGTTACCAAAATATTATTTAGAAGTATTTTGTATTCCATTGGCTAAAATATACTAAAATAATGTATAGCATTCATTGGATTTGATGACCAATGAAACTAAATCTATACATTTTCCTCGCGCCGATAAATGTGTTTATGCAAGCGTTGTACATATAAAAGCAAGTATACAAGTAATAATGTGTATAAAATTAAATAATGGATTGCTCTCCTCACTCAAAACATGATAGTTACGTTTGAAAGAATATTTTCCGTATACTGACTATACAATAAAAGTTCATGAAAAGAAATTGCTGCCAAATCTTAATGCTATAAAAATAAGACTACATGGATATAGTGTTGTTTCTTGAGCAGTAAATTTTTTTATCAATAAACAACCTCCACTACTTGCATAATATACTTTTATCAGTATGTATATATATCTTTTATGGGTTTAAAGCTCTAATATATACAATGATACAAATAAATATACAATCTCTCCCCACTCTCTATCTCTAAATACTTATGTTTGCACATCATCCTACGCAGATTTAAATAAAAGAATAGAAGAATGATGAACGACATTTCGGAATGGATGAGAAGAGATTTTTGCGAAACAGGTGGACACATCATTATGAATACATGCCACTTATTCTGTGAAATAAGTAGCCGTTAATTGTTGGTGTATTTTATGTATTTAACCAATTTCATCTCTGCTTATACTGCCATCCAGCCTGACTGGCTAGCTGACAAGATATTTTTTTCATTCGCACTCTGTATGACTCACCATCTGTATGACAGATCAATGAATTCAGTATTTAAATGGAATTATTGTACCGAAAGGCTGGCCAATTGTAGAACGCTATTCATATTGAAATAACTGAGCGATTTTTGTTTCAGCAGCTGGTACTCCTACTAGGTGAACGATCGACAATGAAAAAAAATGTCTTTATAGATTTATGTTAACTTTTTCATAATTTCTGGCGTTGTTTCAGTTTCTATATTGTTAACAAAGTATACTACTACTACTCACAATTTAAGATACTTTCGGAAAGATGAAATATTGTTTCGTCCATCGACATTTTGAGCAAGTCATTAGAGTAAACTATTGATATAATGCAGCCAAATTGATTTTTTTATTCCCACTCTTTACTGAGCTAGCTTTGAAAGGCAAGATCGCGCGATAAAAAAAATCTTGTTAAAGTCAAAATGATTGTAGTTAAGGTGAGATGTTACGACTCGAAAATACTGTTTGCCTTTTGCGTTGTCTCAACTGATGGAATGGCTTTTATTGTTATGTAGCTTGCATAATAAAAATTATAAATGCAATTTTATTTTGTCGCAAATAAAGAAATTTTACCTTAAAATGACGAGAAAATTCAGTTGAAGGTATTTTTGTTCATAGATTTTACATCACATAATTGTCGATCTCTGTTTTTGTAATGTTCCCTTTTTCAGATTTGCAAAGACTTTAAAAACCCTCTAACAGTTGCAAATTTTACCATCAATGATCAAAATACAATAGATAAATACTGATATTTTTCAAACGATTCATTATAGATCTTTAAATTTTCCCGTAAAATTCTTTTTACCTTGATCCTATCATTGGTTATAAAATGAACAAATTAATTTTGAAAATACGTTATGTCAAACGACTAGCGATAACAAAAATACCTTCAGATATAAAAGACATTTTAAAATAAACAAGTTGAAACAAAAATTAAAACATGACTTCATGAAAGTGTTTGAGACGAAAATATAACGCAAAATATGAAACGTTCATTCGTAGAAAATGAAACACTAAGTTGCTTTCATGGTGAACACATTTTAATAAAATTCCAATCAATTGCAGTGACATTTAAAACGATAAGAGAATTGGTGAATTTTTATTGTCATAAGTAACACAAACAAGCAACCAAGAAAGAAAGAAATTATGAGAAGAATGATATTATTATCTCTCAGAGCGAGTATATTTATATTAATGAATGTAAGCCACACCTTTTTGGGTTTTTGTTGCTACAAATGCAGATCAGAATAAGTTTTAACGCAAAACAATAAATGGTTTCTAACCTCTCTTGTCAAATTAGTCTAAATTAATACAATATTTTCATATGGAATTGATATAAATTTGTATTAAAATAGAAGCACATGTAAAGAAAATGTTTCGCGGAAAAGGGATTGTGTCCTCACTATTCCAAAATTATTAACGCATTTAACCAAATTAGAATGTTCTGAATCAGCATTTACCCTAAATACTTACTTATGAAGGCGACCAAGCAAAAATAAAAACTAAAAAAAAAAAACTAAAATTTTCACGAATGAGAATAAAAAACTCTAAACTGAGAAGTTTATATTGCTCAGAGCAATACAAATGCAGAAGTGTGTGTACTTACATTTTATAGATTACGCGAAAACATTTGACACATTACTGCTCAGTGATCTATTTGAACTGATAGAAAAACTCTGTTTGGAAAGGATGTTAGAATAACCCAGAACTTATAATCGAAGCAAACAGCCTGCATTAAAATGAATTGAATAACTACACAAAAATAGAAATGGGCATAAAACAAGGATGCGTCGTCTTCTCAGATTTATTTAACTTCTTCAATGGATTTATTTTCGATGAGCGTAATCTTAACAATATATGATACGCAGAGGACATTGTGACTTGGGAAGAAAACTACAGGACTCTTCGACAGGGTAGTAAAAGAAAGCGACAAAAAAGGACTAGCCATCAACTGGAGGAAGAAAGAAAGATGGAGATCAGCAAAAAGAAAAGTCCAATATACGAGTTATAAACTGAAAAATGTCAATATCAACAAACTGAAGTTTAAAGATCTGGGAAGTGTTTTAACAGGATGCAACACCGAAATCCAGACACGCATCGGACTAGCAAAAGAAACATTCTAAAAGCCAAGCTGAAAAAAAAGAAAAAAAAAAAGAAATATTTTGCTAAGAACAAAGAAAAGAGTACTGGATCGCTGTTAAATGTTGAATAATATGGCAGTGAACACTGGACGATATCCCCACGGATTAAGAGAAAATTGGAGACAACAGAAAAGTAGTTCTACAGAAGGATATTGAGAATTCTTTGGACTGAGCGAGTAAGCAACGATGATGTCTTTAAGAAAATGGCAACAAAAAGAACGCTTATGACCAGAGTCAGAAAGCAACACCTGAAATTCCTTGAACATAATGAGGAAGGAGTGCTTAGAAAACTTAATTATTGGGTGCAAGAGAGAGATAGGGGAAAGCAGCGAATCATCTACCAGACGAGCTTGTCAATGGATGATGGAACGGGGCGCGGTAACATTAGTAAAGGTAGGAAAACTGCTAAGTGCCACAAGAAATACATTTTGGAAACCCATCATTGCTCATGTCCTGAAGGGATGCAGCACATAGAAGAAGAAGAATTGATAGTTTTGATGTTTCTTTTGCTTTTATATGAGAAACAAAAAGCAATTCAGCGTTGTATTAATACAAATAAATTATTTGATTTTAAAATAAAAATCTCAATGCTATTCAGAGCAGCATCAAATCCAAGAAAAAAGAAAATAATAAAGCTTTTTTGAATTGTAATTTGGAAACGCTTTTTGTAATATTGGTAGTG
Organism: Acanthosepion lycidas; assembly: GCA_963932145.1. Taxonomy (NCBI): domain Eukaryota; kingdom Metazoa; phylum Mollusca; class Cephalopoda; order Sepiida; family Sepiidae; genus Acanthosepion; species Acanthosepion lycidas. The sequence goes on along the minus strand of OZ010580.1, from coordinate 108,558,498 downwards.
ATTTGCTCATTTTACAAGTAAAAAAGATGAATGAATTACAGTAGCGATATCTGTGACAGCACTAATTACTTGAACTTGTTTGTATTTGTTTAATTGAATTGTGACAATAACCAATATTTTCTTACATTATTGATTTTAAAAAGTAAAAGAAAAATGTTTTGTAAATATCATGCCTGATACTATCATCGTCTCCATTTTGATTTGGTGTTTTTCTGTAAAACTGTTTGGTCACTGAATAAAAGATGAAGCAAGCATATTCAGTATTGTTCCCAAATGTAATATACGATAAAAAAGTTCACTTCCTGAATATAACATAATGAATAGCAGTAAGATGCGGCATTTTTACATATCCGTATCTTTTAAGGATTCTACCCATTAATTAAAATTTAACAATTGTGATTTCTGATTTGATAGATAGAAACAGTTTATCCAGAAAGTTAATAGAGGAATGTGTAATATATAAAGAATCAAAAAGATAAAAACTACTATATAGGCATACTTTACCAGCGAAAATGTTGAATAATAAAACTGGGATGTCCCAAACACAAAAGTAAAAAATATTCATTTATTCCAAAATCGATCATTTTGCCACACTCGAAATTCATTTAACACATACAAATTTTCACTTCCCACCATAATTTCATTCAAAGCATTGCGAGTTTTTCGCAGTAATCTAGTATTATCTTAAATGACAAGCACTTTGATCTCTTCTCTCATAACTAAAAATCTTTTCTTCTTTCTTTTTATCAGGATATACTCAATTACTTGCTACTTTATAAGAGAAATGTTGCATTCATACATTTCAGTTCATTTAATATCACCAATATCACATTGCTATTGAAAATTACCCACATCTAGCTCAATTCTTGTATAATAGATAACAGTAATACGTGTTGAATCCCTAGTAAATAAACAAACAGACCAATAATTTGTATATGTTGAAATCGTTGTAATTTATAAAGGTAAAAGTGATAAATTGCATGTTTTAATATTTAAATATTTAATTATTTCGTGGTTAATAATAATGCTACTGAGGCGCATCAGTTGTGTACAACAGTGACTGAAACAAACATCAAACCATTGGCTTTGTGACTGAAGTTGGAAGAAAAATCTGTGAACAATTTCCTTTACGACTGCCTCAGTAAATCTTTATCGAAAATTTGTAAATTAATTAATTACTAATGATTTATTACTATTCACTAAAAATAGACAATTAAATGTTAAATAAAATTTTATACTAATAAGAATTAAACATATGATTAATTATCATTAAACTTATAATCCATTCGAATTAACCCATGACCTATTCTAAGTACCATTATATTTCTCGAGATATTGGTGGCTATTTTTTCACGCTCATCTCTCCTCTAAGTAACATGTGACAGGTTGTATTGAGTTATATAGTACCATCAGCAGCAGGGAGCAATCCCCAACTTGACCAAATGAGAGAAGCAGATTAGTACACATTAGTGAACACAATCTCTCCCAGCCGAATTAATTTTCCGTACCATTAACCGTTACACCACCGCCGCATCTACAAACAATTTTTATTTACAACAATCATACTTTATAATAATAATTTTACTTCATATTAATTTGAAAAAAAATAAATATGAGTGTTTTTTTCTCTTGTGATGACTTATTTTACCCAAAGAATAAAATACAATTGCCAGATATTCAAATCATCATTTGTCTATTGAACTCAAAGAAGCATTTTAAACAACTGTATAATGCTGAATACGTGTAAATGAAGGCAAAGGTAATTTTCCAGAAAATTTGATGAATAAAGTTCTCATAATTCTCAAGCCAAATAGTTTATATTTTCTTAGAAGAGTTTAGTTCTGTTTTAGCTTTTTAAATCAGGACGTTCGACAGAAACAAGAAATGCTAACAAAAGAATATTGCCTATTTGTTTTTATGAGCTGATCATTTTAGTTAATTTCTGTGATTGTTAAATTCTCTAAACTTCCTTTCTGATATTATTGATGTTTGTCTAAAAAATCCAGCTCTATCTTCCTGAATGTTAGCAGAAATTTATGCGTAGTCCCCAGTTTCTTTAAAACCTCCTTGTTTCTCACATGTCCTGTATATGGTATTCTTAATATTTGTTGGTAAAACCATATCTGTCACTTCAGGTCTTTCTTCAAGTTTGATGAAACTGTCCTACTTTCACTATCATGTAGGATGGGAGAAATCACTTTTCATAATTTCTAAGGTTATTTTTCAATCTCTTGAATATTTTTTCTATGTAAATCCCACTTTCCTAAGACCTGAACGAGCTGATATTATAGTATCCTATTAAATGCTTTTGAGTAATTGTTATGGGACCTTACCCATAATAACATAGTGGACTATTCCATACATAATAAATACTGCGCCTCAAGAGGAAGCAGGGGGTTCAGTCTGAAGTCTGGAGTGAGGTCCGTCAGAAGTCCGTCAGAAGTCCGTCAGTCAGTCAGAGCGAGTCCGTCAGTCGAGTCAGAGGCAGTCCGAAACAGTGTCGCGTTCAGACAATTACTACTAAACCTGATTGTTCGTACTAACACTTTCTACTTCTCTGAATATATTCCTGTTTTGTAATATATCTGTGTCATTCCATATACGCATTCGAGTTCTTCTTTATTGGTTCTACCTTGGATTATCCCCGTGGTACAAGGAACCGGACCATAACAGTGGCGACGAGCGATTCGAACTCATTCGGTGGAAGAAAAAAAAAATTTTCGTTTGCCGCAGCAGTGGCGACGAAGAAACAAACTCTCTACGCGGAGGCCATACCTTTTTTTCTTTTACTATCCGTCGCGCATAACAAGTGGCGATGAAGATTCGAACTATCATGGGAAGAACAAACAACGAAATCCTCTCTCGTCAACATAACAAGTGACGATGAAGAAACCCCTAAAAAGGAAATACGAACTCCCTACTCGGAGGACATATTTTTTTTTTGCTATCCGTCGCACGTAACAGTGGACGACGATTAAATTCTAAAAAAAAAAATTTCTTGATATCAAATTTCACTGACAACAAAGGAAAGTTTTTTGCGAGCACAGGCTACAGAATATCAGGTTACACAAAAAAATACGTTAACATGGAAGATTTTAAGTCAACCATTATGGAACTTCTCAAAATCCAGTTTGAACAACAACAAAGGTACGAACAAAAACATTTCGAAATGCAAGAATTATTGATACGTGCAATGGTAAATAAGGAGCAAAAACCCGAGAACGAATCAGTTCTCTCTCAAGACGCTATTTGGAGTAATATCGAAGATTTCAAGTACGCACCCGACGAAGATAAAACTTTTGCAAATTACTTCTATATGATTTTAACTGCAGAGATTGGTCAGACGCACGTAAAGTACGCCTTTTATTAAGAAAATTAGGCACAGGCGAATATACCAAATTCGTTGAAAAACAAGCGAGCTAACGTTCAAAGAATCTATAAAATTGCTAACGGAACTTTTCAGCCATAATACTTCACTATTTCATAAAAGATGGAAATGCATGAACCTTACAAAAAAGAATAGCGAAGATTACGTAACTTTCGCATCCATTGTTAATAAATATTGTGACGATTTCAGATTATCGGAACTCAGCGCTGACAACTTCAAATGCTTAATTTACGTCCAAGATCTGGTTTCAACCAAAGACGCAGAAATGAGACGTAGAATACTTACCAAATTGGAAAATGAACAATATCTGACACTTCAAAAACTAGCCGAAGACTGCCGGAGATGCGTCAGCGTAAAAAAGACTCTAAAGACATAGCTGGCATAGCATACATACGCAAAGTACGAAGACAAACAAATTTTCCTTCCTCACAAAGCAAACAAATTTTCCCTCCTCACAAACCGAACTGATTTTCCCGCCTCAAGAACAGGTAAAACAAAATTTTCTAGTTATAATCAACATAAAAAGAAACTACCACCAGGTCCATGCTATCGTTGTGGGTCTTGGCATTGGGTTAAAGACTGTACATATCGTGCTAAAACTTGTCTATCATGTAAAAAAATTGGTCACAAAAGTTCTCACTGTTGGTATAGAAAAGAAAGCAGAATAAGAATTACGAGGACCGACCAAACAGATGAGACTAATATAACAAAATATGTACAAGTTGAAATGCAAAACAGAAAAGTTAGGTTACAGCTAGATTCTGGCTCAGACTTAACTATCATAAATCTACAAACATGGGGAAAACTGAACAAATCTGTCATGTTAAAAACGGATAAAATTGCGAGATCAGTTACGGGGAGAAAGATAAAATTCGAGAGTGAAATAATCACAAACGTAACATTTAACGGAATGACGAAAAAGCTAAAAATGTACGCCTTAAGAAATACCGAAAACCTATTCGGGACAGACTGGATGCAAAAATTCGAATTGTGGGATCTACCTATTAGCACCTACTGCCAGAATGTAAAAAGCTTATCAACCGAGGCAGAAAATTAAAAGGAAAACTAAAAACGAGTTTCCCCGAAGTATTTTCGGCAGGTCTCGGAAGATGCAAGAAAATGGCAACTAATATCAAAATAAAGGATAACGTTCAACCTATTTTCAAGAAAAAAAGGAGCGGACCGTTTGCGTCAATAGAAAAGATTGACCAAGAATTATCTAAACTCGAAGATACGGGCATATTGAAAAAAGTAGAGTACAGCAAATGGGCCGCACCGACGTTAAAAAGAAATCAGGAGAAATTCGAGTTTGTCCTGATTTTTCTACAGGTTTGAACGCAGCAATAAAGGACTACCACTATCTGCTACCTAGTCCTGAAGAAGTATTCACTAAATTAAATGGCGGAAAATATTTTTCAAAAATTGATCTAAGTGAGGCCTACCTGCAAATTCCAGTCGATGAAGAAAGTTCAAAACTACTATGCATAAACACACACAAGGGACTGTACAGATACCAAAGACTACCATTTGGAATTAAAGTAGCGCCGGCTATTTTCCAGCAGACAATGGATACGATGCTGGCAGGACTAGAATACACAATAGCATATCTGGATGACATATTGATTAATAGCGAAAGCGTTGAACAACACTGGCAAGAAGTGTTTAAGAGAATTCAAAGCTACGGATTCAAAGTGAAAGAAAATAAGTGTGATTTTTTTCACGAAGGAAATTAAATATCTTGGCCATATAATAGACCAAGAAGGTAGACGTCCAGACCATGAAAGGTCTACAGCAAAAAAAAAAAAGATGCCAGTTCCTAAGAACATAACAGAACTACAAAGTTTTCTTGGATTAGTGAATTACTACCAGAAATTCATACCTCAAATGCATAAACTTCGCGCATCATTGAACGAACTGCTAAAGAAAGAAAAAGTTTGGCAGTGGACAGATCAGTGCCAGGAAACATTCGAAAAAATAATCAAGACATTAATATCGGATTTATTTTTGGCACACTATGATCCTAAACTAGAGATTATTGTAGCAAGTGATGCGATCGGCTACGGTGTCGGAGCGTGTATATTACATAAAATGTCAGATGGGACAATAAAACCTATCGCACATGCTTCTCGAACCCTACTACCAGCGGAGAAAAATTATTCACAAATTGAGAAGGAAGCTCTAGCAATTATCTTCGCAGTAACAAGATTCCATAGATACGTCTATGGTAGACATTTTACTCTGCAGACGGATCACAAACCGTTAATAAAAAATTTTCGTTCAAAAAAAGGTCTACCGGTGTACACAGCAAATAGGCTACTTAGATGGGGAACGATTCTTCTGAACTATAATTTCAGATTGGAATATTTACCAACGAGAAGAATCGGGCACGTGGATGGTCTGTCGAGACTTATAGCAACAAAGACGGAGCCATTGGAAGATACGGTAATCGCAGCCTTTAGAAATGAAGAAGACATAAGAACAGTACTCTGCTGTACAGTCAGAAACCTCCCAGTCACATTGAAAGACATAAAAAACGAAGCCAAAAATGACGAATTTATAAATGAAACAAAAGCAAATATAGTAGAAATAAATGAGAAAATTTCGGACAGCTTTTCTCTATGCGATAATGTGCTACTTTACAACGAAAGGGTTGTAATCCCCAAAACTTTATAAAAACGGATACTAAAGGATTTCCACAGAGGACACCCGGGTAAAAATAGAATGAAGTCGCTAATGCGAAGCTATGTATATTGGAAGAATATGGACCAGGATATTTCTCAAATGGTGGAAATGTGCAAGGGATGTAATTTAGCAGCTAAAGCACCGCCAATCATACATAAGCCTTGACCTGAAGCTGATCGTCCATGGTCAAGAATACACGCAGATTATGCAGGACCAATTGACGGGTTCTACTATTTAATCATAGTTGATAGCTACAGTAAATGGCCGGAGGTGTTTCGGTGCAAAAATCCTACTACAGAAACGACCATAAATTTCCTCCACGAGCTATTCGCTCGGTTTGGCGTAGTGGACTGTTTAGTAACAGATAACGGAACGCAATTCACGTCAGCAGTTTTGCGAAATCTATCAAGTAAAACATATAAAATCCCAGCCTTACCATCCAAGATCAAATGGACAAGCGGAGAGATTCGTGGATACTCTCAAAAGAGCATTACGAAAAGCGTACGATGTGCCTACGGAGAAAGCATTACAGCAATTCCTACAGGTATATAGAATAACGCCAAATAATGCGACTCCATCAACATTATCACCAGCATACATCATGTTTGCTAGGAAAATCAGATCAGCGTTCGATAAATTACTACCAAGTAAAACAAAACAAGTAACACAATCCTACACACCAAAAAGAAAATTACTTCCAGGGGAAAACGTTTTTTTAAGGCATACAAAAATAATACCTCTTGCTGGGAACAAGGGATAATTGAAAAATGAATTGGCAATATGATGTACATATTTCAAGGAAAAAAAATCCTGCTACGCAAAATTTTCGGAAGGGGGATGTTATGGGACCTTACCCATAATAACATAATGGACTATTCCATACGTAATAAATACTGCGCCTCAAGAGGAAGCAGGGGGTTCAGTCTGAAGTCTGGAGTGAGGTCCGTCAGAAGTCTGTTAGTCAGTCAGAGCGAGTCCGTCAGTCGAGTCAGAGGCAGTCCGAAACAAAGTCGCGTTCAGACAATTACTACATGACATTGGAATAATGATACTGGTAGAGACTACATTGTTCTCCCTACTAAACCTGATTGTTCGTACTAACACTTTCTACTTCTCTGTATATATTCCTGTTTGTAATATATCTGTGTTATTCCATATCCGCATTCGAGTTCTTCTTTATTGGTTCTACATGGGACTATCACCGTGGTACAAGGGACCCGACTATCACAGTAATCTATGAAACGTAGGTATAGATCTTTCTGCTTTGCTCGCTCTGATCGCATTCTGATCATAAAAATAGCATTTCTTATTCTAATGTCTCGAACAAAATCATGTCCTATTTCTGGCCTTATGCTGCGATGAATTCTTTTCATTAAAATACTAATTATTTGTTTAGTTATGTTGCTCATCAAGCTGATTATTCGATAGAGCTCGCATTCAATTGTACCGGGTTTCCTTACCAGCACTATGACAGCTGAGCTATTGAGATCTTCCGGTATTTCTCTTTATTTTTTTATGAATCCCACCGAAGAGTATGTTTTCTGTTTTGCTATTTCTTTTATATTTTATGCATGTGCATTACGCCTGCGTTCTGTCATTTTTTGATCTCTGCATATTTCCAGTTGAGTTAATCTTTTTCTTGCTTTCATTTATTTCCTATGTTTTTCTTTTTCGCATATTCTGCACCATTACTCGGCGTTATCTGCTCATTTTCATTAGATTAGTAATTTCACCTGTCAGTTATTTTTTTTTGTTTTTCTTGTCTTTTTTCTCTTGTGATTACTTATTTTGCTTTACAACTAGTGCTTCAATAAAGGCGCGTTCCAGTTTAAATTCCTGGCCTATTTCAAAATTTTATATTTGTCCTCAATTGCGACTGCATATGTTTGTTTGCAAAAGGAATCGCTGTAGTTTGTTGCAGTGCAGTTTCTGCGTTGCTTTGGGCTACTTTAAGTTTTGTAATCTTACCTTTTAGTGGGGGTGTAATCATTCCTGCAGTCAGCGCTAGGGTTAGATACGAAGTTACGCTTCAAAACTGTTTGTTTATGGTTAGATAATTTATCTGCTTTTTTTTTTAAAAAAAATGTCTCTTCTACAGTTCTTACCTTTCAGTTGTTGGTTGTGGACACTTGGTGTTCACCCGCCTTTTGATAGTTTTTTTTTCTACTGGGTTGAGAGCCAGCTTACGCGTTGACAATTCAGCAAGAACAATAAAAATAAAAGACGATGACTACTTTGACTTGATCTTACGAACGAAGCTTTAAATTAATCCCCACCCTTAATATTCACGACTGTTGCATGTCCTCTCATATCAGTTACAGGAGATTCGTGCATTAGCTTACAGATCAGCACTAATGATAATTTATAGTGTTGTATTGTGTGGAATGACCATAACTGACTAAAGCAGAGCAATTAGTTTTCGGTTTATTTGGAATAATTTACGAAGTTAAAACTTATATAATATCAAATAATATTATATAAGTTTTAACTTCGTAAAAGTTCTCTTAACCTATCTGGCTTCTTACTCTTCAATCCGCCACCACTACGCTCGTAATGTATGAGGCATATTTGATGTCTGTTAGTTTTCGCTTGAACCAAAAAATTCATGCTAAACAACATATAGAATCTAAACCGTACCTTTATATTATTTTGTTTTCAGGAAATATCGATTTCAGATTGCTGCTGCTGCTACTACCAGTATTGACCTCTTATCGTTAATGGAAACTTTTGAATTTTGTTTTGCATAGTTGTACTCAAGAGAATAAATAAATAAAAGCTAAAATTAAATTATTATAAATTTGTTAACGATAAAAGCAAAAAGAAGGAAACACAAAATTCAATGTGAAGAACTGGAAAGAATTTCAATCAAAAGATCTAAAATAAAAAAAGAATAAACAGTTACAGACAGTAAAATAGAGCCAGATACTAAATCGAGAGGAAACTAAGGAAATATACTCTATTCCATGAATGGAAAATAAAAATTCTAATTAAACTATTTAAATTTCATTTTACCATTTTAACTTATGATCTGCAAAGTCTTCCTTTGCTTGATTTGCTTACAGAGAGTCAACAGTTCACATTTGATGACCGTTGGTTTTCACTTGATCAAAAATGATAAGTTTGCAATCAATTTGATAAATATTTTTAATTAGTTCATTTACTGATTGAGGTAATATTATGTGTTCCTTCTTAAAATAATCAGGCTAGAAACATATACTGCCAGGGTTTAAATTAGAGATATATTATGGTCTCAGCACTGACATCTGTTTCCGGTCAGTTAAGATCTATTAAATGTTTTGATGATAGCAAACGCTGTGAAATCTGAAATTATTTTATATGTGAAATCACAAAGTCAGATTATTAGCTCCATACTTGTCAAGATGAATAACAATGAATAGGCAGAAGATATGTAATTTAAGATATGAACTTAATATTTCAAATGTTATTTTTCGCTAAGATAACATTTTTACTATTTACATGATTTGATTATTTTTAGTAAGGGGTCACTCCAATTTTATCTTGATTGTAAAAAAAACTAATAATATTGCGTCAAATAGCATTTTCCTTGAATAATGCACCAAATATAATCAGTTCGAATTTACTTGATATGTAGAAATTTATTTTCTGTTGGTATTCCCTTAAAAACCAACAACATTGCGTTAAGACTTTTATCTTGAGAAATGTATTTTCGTTATTTTCCTCAAGTTGAACAAATACAACACTTGCATTTTTCATCAATAATTTGATTAATTTTCATAGATGATATTCGAAGAAGGAGAGCAGAACAAAATAAAAAAGAAACACTTTATTTTCAGATTGAGTACTGAACAGCATTTACTTTTGGTATCCTATTCGTTTGTTATGAGAGAATAAAAATAACACGAAGACTTACAGGAAACTATTTAAACCAAGAGCATCTATCTCATGATCTGAATAGTTTTTTTTTTTATTTAAACTGTGAAAATTTTTCAACATTTTATTAAAACATAGAGTAAAGAATCAAGAATAAATCTAAAAGTATAAAGGTGATAGCCATTTGTTAAACTAATTTAAACAGTATAAACCTGATTGTTTGTTTCCAAAACTTTCATTTATTTATTATTTCTGAACAAAATCATGCAATTTAGAAGAGGGAAGAAATAGAAGGAGAGTTGAAAAGAGAATCAAGATATAAGTATCTTTTGTTTTTTTTAACTGATTCTATCCTAGTTTTCTTAACAATGTTTTATGTACTTGTATGTATTTAGTTAAAAGTTTATCTGGCAAAACCGGTTCAAATTTCTGGGATTGTTAATATCTACCACAAATTAGAAATTCATTTTGCAAAAATTCAATTTTTTAAATTCCATTAAATGGAGCCAGACGTTGTGAGTAGAATGGATGATCTGTGCATTCAAACCCTAAATTCTTAAAAAAACATTCATCATCTTAACCGCTCTGCAAAAAGAGTGCACCTTTCTGCAGCTTCCTTCGTTGTTCTTTTTTCAACGGTGTTTGGCCATTCTGGAGATAGTCAGTCATCAAAAAAATAAATAAATAAAAATTGGGGCATTCCTTCCGTTGAATTTCTTAGGTAATATAGAATCCAAATGTCCCCACTGCATAAGCTGTTGTTTAGTCTTTGGATCCTAGTAGTATAAGTTATTCAACAAAGTTATCGTTGAAAATCGCAAATACAAAATCAAATTGTAAGCTACTTCTGGTTGAGATTCCAAAGTTTTGATATCTTTAACTTGTTAGAGAACTTTTGCATTACCAACTGCTTGGGAATTAATGTCTTTCCTGGATATCTTTCGTTTCACCGAGATTCGTCTATAAGCTTAATTAAATCATCAACACAATCAACATTTTCAGGAGTTGATACCATGAAATGTTTTTCAAACTATGCCGCATCTTGGGTCTCAAAATCTTCATAGCTAAGTATAACAACTTTGTCACCAAAGGTTTCCATGACTTTTTCGGTGTTTTCTTCTGTCGTAACAAGAATTCGTAACACTTGTAAGTTACACGTTTCCAATTGACATGAACTTTTCAGCAATAACTCGTTTCAGAAAAAAGAAAAGAATGCATTTTGACATAGATTTGAACACGTTTTAAGTGTACATATTCTATAAATCTCTTTAAGTAAACTAAACTAAAAATTTGCAACTAAAATGTCTCAACACTTTGGCGTAAGTGATGCAAAAAGATTATGTCTGAAATGTTCTCTACCTACAGTAGTTAAAATAATTGTTTGACAAATTATACAAGTTTAACTATTGGGAAAATGATAAAAAAATAAAGAAACCATTAAAATATCTATAAACTTTAAACTCTATAGAGAATTGGTTTATAGTAGAAAAATGTTCAAAACTGGGAGATTTTATTATATGCTTTTTCTTCGCATTAACAGCTGTCAAACAAAACACTGAAATATTTAACTTTCGAAACAATTGCTAGATTTCAATCCATATTCTCAGATTACGTAGTGAAATCCATTACATTGTCCCGATAAAAATAAAATATAAAATATATACAAAAGGACTTGCTCATCACTTTAAAGAAAATAAATAAAAATATATTATTTATTTTAAACCCTTGAGTCAGTTTGTTTTATGTCCTATATTTCAGATAAAATGATTATCCTACCACCTATCCACACTGGTGATTTTCTGACATGACACATTGGTGAACTGCCGACGTGATATGAACGCACAAACTTCTAATGTGAACGCACAAATTGAAATCATCGGAACTTTGGACACACCAAAAATTTCCAGGAAAAAGGAAGGTTTCATCAGATTGAGGAGTAAGCAAAAGTAAGCACAGTAAACAAAACATGTCATCACCTTATGAAACAAGCAAGCAGAAATTTACTCTTATTGTTCTATCTATCTATCTATCTATCTATCTATCTATCTATCTATCTATCTATCTATCTATTGTTTTTCTCACTCTACCATACCATACCATATATATATATATATATATATATATATATATATATATATATATATATATATATATATATATATATATATAACATGTCACTAGAAACGCAAATACAGCAGGTTTGCATTAAACCTCCCAATTTTTGGAACCGATCATGGCTGGTTGGTTCACTATCATAGACGTACAATTTCATCTCCGGAATGTTACAGCCGAGGAAGTAAAATATTTTACATTATTTACATTGTCCGGACTGTTGTCCTCATCTTTATTGCCATATTTACGACGTTTCGGCCATTGCACACTCCGGCCTTCTTTAGGTGATTGGAATTTCGAACTGAACTCGTTATTATACAATCATAAGCGCCCTACCATTTAATGTACTTTTACCAATATCTATCTTGCAGTCAAAAGATTATGGACAGTTAAAACAATCTGCGTTACAACTCTCCACTAAAGAGAAAAGTACCAAAATAGAACCTTCTGCGCAAAATCAAAACAGTAGAATCCCTGTGGCTCTACGACCTTTCCACCCAAATCAAAGGCCAAAAGTATGTAGAGCACATATTGACTACGCAGAACAGCCAGGGACATGTAACCCATGGCGCAAATGGAAACAAAAGAAACACAATGTACAAATATCACAAAATTCTCGTCTCGCCTCTTCCAGCCCTAATGAGCCAGAAAAAGCTATTTGCGCTGATAGTATTAGGTCTATCACGTCTGCTACTTTTAAAAGTCAGCCGCTCAAATTCTCCAAAGTTTTCTTCTGATAAAAATACGGAAACTAAAAAATTTTCTCAACGGGAGCAAAAATCTTCTGCAAATAAGCCCTCTGCTGCTTCCACCGATTCAAAAACTTCAAAATCACAATCCGATACAAGTGTGGCTGATTTATATAAAACATATGCTAATAGCGGGCATAGCCGAATGATCTGATCTGCATATTTGTAATTATCGAAGTATATGAACTTGGAGGTTGTAACAGACAAATCTTTACCCAGATCCTACAAAGATATATCCAGCCTTGGAGAAGATTCTATGAAGTATTGTTCTGCTCCCTACAGTGGGTATAAAATATTAATCCCAAAATCACTGAATTCCTGCAACAAAATATGTCTTAATGTTGATCGAGTCAGAAAATATTTAGTAGCGCCCAATACGGAGCCCGATATATCTCTGACACGGTCAACTAAAAATATCATGATTGATATGAACAATGGAATTCATACACAAGTATCAATTAGGTTAAAACCTTATAAAGGGCCGGCTAAAGATAAATTAAATCCCAGTAAAATAAATAAAGCAAACAAAATCTAATACAGCAGTCAACAAAAATATCAATAATAATATCTATTATAATAGTAGTGAGTCTAATAAAAATAAAAGTGGAAGAAAAATAATGGCATCTTTTATTTTTAGTATTTCTTTTCACTTACTAGCCCTACTTTTTGGTGGGGGGACTATTTGTAGTGAGTCTAGATAAAAATAAAATAAAATATATAAACAAAATAAAAAGAATTCAAATTAAAATAATGCATTTGCGATTTCCTTTAAAATCCTTATCTCTCTCTCTCTCTCTCTCTCTCTCTCTCTCTCTCTCTTGCTCTAAATTTCTCAACTAACGGGAATGCAACCCTAAAATAAAAAGACGATTAAGAACAAAAGACTGAACCAGGCCTAAAACAACCGAAGTTTGCAGGAGCAGAGCCTACTTATCTGTGACTGAAATATGCCAAAAAAAAACAAAAAAAAACAGGAAAACTCCACGCATTATTTCCGTTAAAAAAAAAAAAAAGAAAAAGAAAGAAACGCCGGAAAGTAAAATAACTTGGCCAATCAAAAAATGGTATAAAAAAACTTTTTGATCTTAGCCGAAACCAATGTTTGCAATAAATTCTCGGACTTGGTCAAACTCAAAAGACATCTCTCGGTTAGTAAAAAACGGATGACAGAAGAGGACAGAACAAAAGAACACAGCCATGTATGACGCACGAAGGAGTAGTTAAGAGGTCATCTGCTACTGACATTTCCGTCTTGTTCAGAGACGAGAAAAAAAGCAGATTGAAACTAACGTAATTTCTCACATTATTACCCCTATCATGGCCTTAAAAACATCCACTAACGGATATTTCTCCAGACTACTACTACAAATATCCCTCCCCACAGGATTAACGAACTTTTTACTACGTCGAATACCAATTATTTATTTTAAACGCGCTTGAGTCAGTTCGTTTTAAGTTCTATGTTTCCGATAAATAATCATCCTACCACCTACCCACAGTGGTGACCTACCCACGTGATACACATGCCATAACCTCAAGCCTAATATTGAAAGTAATTCCTTCATTTTTAATTATATTTTAACCGGTAGCTAACTGCATCAACTTAGAAGAAAATTAAATCGCTCTTTGCTGAAGAGTCATTGAGTCAACGAACAAATACTGATGTGATTCTTTCCAAGAAATATACGACTTTTTAACTTGAGGCATTGATGGCATAGTTCTAAGTGCCGCTTCACATATCTACTACAGGATCATAAAATGGCCTGTTTATGACAGTTTAAATAATTCTATATTCCTTTCTATTTAGTCCCATTGTTAAATATAAATATTTCATACGTTTTTGTCGACTTCGTTTCCTTCGTGCATAAAATAAACAATTTTGGTTATGAAATATTAGTGTATTAACATTTATTTACAGGATAGAAAAGCTTTCTTGTGGTCGTATGTTCTATGTATATTTTATAGATTATTCACTAGTATTCAGTGTAGAAATAATATATAAATATTCATTTTTTCAGTCTGATTTTCTTTAACATTTTTCGTTGTTGCTCATTGAATGCTGCTTGTCTCAGAGCGCGAACGAGAACGTGGGGACGTCATGCTTTAGCAGATCTTTAAATCAGTTACTATGGAACTATTGAAAATTAAACGACTATTCATTTACCTTCAATTCCCATTTCTTGCAGTCCATTCAGAATCTTGTTGACGCATGAACCTGCAGCGCCACCATCTTCAGCCTTTTTAGGAATTTCTCCAACAGGTGTGCTACTATCCATTTTATCAGAAGGCGTTTTTGATTCCTTTAATTGTTTCGGTGGAGATTTTGGACTCTGCCCACTCTGTTTCTTCTTTGAATACTAAGCATAAAACAGAAAGGAAAACGATTAATATAACAAGAAACGGAGTATTATATTAATTTATATTTATATTAGTTCATATATAATTATTTCTCATTTAAATGTTTAACATCTACTGTAGACTCATATAACTGATAGAAAGAAGGTTTCATCTTTATCATTGGATAAAGCTTTCGACCAATTCACTTGAGAGAAATAATGTTTAGATCACATTGCAGTAAGTTTAAAAAAGAAGCATAAATATTCTGATTAACATACAAGTTACTGCATTGCATATTAAAAAGTGAAGCACGAAAATAATTTTATACTTTTTTTTTTTAAATTTCGCAATAGTATCGTATCTAAATTTTGATGATCAGAAAATGAATATAGAATCATATAACGACGAAATTGAAATACAAATCAAGTTCTTCATTTTTTTTATTTCATTTCTGACAATTTGAGGACAAGGAGTAATTTTGTATAATTTAAGCCATGCAAATTTCTCATGCAAAATCCGAAGTTGCAAAAGTATAAATACAGAGGCGCTAACAATTATCAAAATTGCCAGTAAAGCGTTCTGTTTCATGTTTTATTGGAAACAGATAATGCGATATCAAAATAAAATATGAATGATATACAATGCACTTCATAAAAGCGTGGGAAGACTTGTGATAGTAGAGTCTAAAGTAAGAAGATCGATGATCAGGATGAAGAGGTACAAAGCAGCAGGACCAGACGAGATTGTTATAGAGATGCTGACATCCTTAAATGATTTTAGGCTCGATAAGGTTACTTAAGTTTTAAATGTAATCTACAAATATTTAGACATCTAAGTAGATCATTTTTAACAATGTTGCTAGCGAAACTTTTTGTAAATGAATGCAAGTTACATCGAACAACCAGCTTGTTTATCCACATAAAAATACTAGTAGAGACATGAGAAAAACTCGAAATAGAGAAAGAACAATGTAGTTTTGTAGGAGACTTTAGAAAAAAGAAAAGCTATATTTGTTGTCAGATTTCTGCCAGAATGAGCAATAGATAGAATGACTTATACCTGCGTTTCATGGATTATTCGATAAAGCATGAAACAAAGAATTTCTTGAAATGTTAGAAATGTTTGACTTACAAGGAAAGGATATAAAAATAATCCGCGATATATATATATATATATATATATATATATATATATATATATATATATATATATATATATATTGGCAAAAAATGATTTGAATGCAAATAGACAATAAGCTAGACGAGTACACCAAAATAGAAAGAGAAGTGCGACAAAAATGTGTTTTCTCACCTGATTTATTTAACCTGTACAGCAAGAGAATTAGAAGATTTACCCCGATTTATTATCAGCATAGAAACATAACAAAATGTGCGATGCAAATGACATTGTGTTGATTGCAGATTTAGAAGGCAAACTAAAAGGTCTATTATGTCTAATAGTTCTAAATCTCTATTTATGTCCTTCATAGTCGAGGAAAACAAGAAGACTTAGCATTATTTATGAGAATACGGTATATATGGTGGTGCCCAAAATGAGGGTTACACGTTGGGTTACACGTTGAAGATGTCAAAATTAAACAAATACATAAATTCAAGCATCGGCGCAGTATAATAAAAGGCGACACAGAAAATCAAAGGCGCTTACGAATAGAGAAAAAGACCTTTCGGAAACGGAATAAGTCATTAAGGGGCTAAAAATAACATTACAAATGAAGAAATGGGCGTTAGATCGTTATGTGATATCTACACTCCTGTTTGACAATGAAAGCTTGACAATTTCGTCACACGAAATTATCAAGCGAAAGACCCTGAAGTGATGGAAATGTGATTATACAGACCACATTGAGAATAACATGGAGAGAGCACGTGAGAAAGAGGGATTTTTTAAGGAACTAGAAACTGGAAAGAAACTTTTACTGACAACTAGAAATAAACAGCGGGAATTTCCTGTACATATAATGAGAAAAAAGGCTTGAAGAATTTAACACGCACAAGGCACATCGAAGACAAAAGAATAAGAGAAAAACAGCAAATAATCTCACATGAAAAGTTTGTGAAAATGGAGTGTGGAACAATTACCATAAAGAGAAAGACGGATCATAAAAAGAAAGTATTGTTGAAAACAACAAAACACAGGAAACAATGAACCCGAAGAGAGAGGGGGAGGAGAGAGGGAGGGAGGGAGGGAAAGAGAGAGAGTTTCAAAATACTGAGTCTAATCCTTTCAAATTAATTTAGTAGTTTGGACGAAACGAGACAGCCAAGTCAGTTTGTAATAACAATTTTTTTAGGTTTAACCATTGTTCAAAGTATAAATCAATTTATGGTGTTATTTGGACGTAATACATTTTGGTTTCGCAAATAGAAATTAATATGTTGATTGTTTCTTACATTCTAAGAAATTTACAGTCCTCATTTGAATCATATTGACCTCAGCTTTATAAAATAAACATATTAAATTTATTGCATTATTAAACTGATTTAATCACTAACGAATTTTATGAATATTCTAATGTTAAGATGAATTGCCAATACATAAAACTGCAAATATAAAAAATACTTGTTACCAAGATTGGAAAAGTTTTCCTCAAAATTTATTAAGTAGATAATGGCTAGAAATGTGAGCACTTTCTTATGAATATTTTGAAGTTAAATTTATATGCGTACAAAAAAAGTTCTATTGTCAATTTTGTTAGTTTTCTCTGCTACTGACCTCACGCATTTATAGATGGAGATCGACAAAGAAAATTGTATAGACAACTAATTTTTGTGTTTTTTCGGTCTCCATTTTTATTAAATGGCGTGAAAGACAGGATGTCAGTGCCTGACGCTCTATTCTAGCGTTTTTGTGTTCTATTTACCGTATTGTCTATACCCATAATTGTAACTAATGGAAAATAGAAGAAAATGTGGATTGTGGCACTTAAAATCACACGCACGCACTCACACATGCACAATTACGTAGTGTTCCGTAAATTAATTTTACTTGAATACAGCAGCAATTTAGTACTTGCTGATGTTTATCGAATAAAATTAAAGTGATATACTCTATTTATTCATGTACAATAACGCTACTATTGTAACACTATTGCTATTCGAGAGGATTGTTTTATCAGTAACTACTAAGCAAGTATCTGCCAGCTGTATACATA